>VXAD01006706.1:952030-1144682 GCA_013399195.1 Dicrurus megarhynchus | reverse complement strand
GGCGGAGCGGCTGCGCGGGCGCGGCCCGGGCCCCGCCTCTCCCGCGCCGCCGAGGGCCGGGGATGCGCACACGCCCGTAGCCCGGCCTGAGAGGGGCCCAGCACCCTGCCCGCAGCGGCGACTCGGCCTCCCGCCCCGCTCCCCACAGCCTCTGCCCCGACCCGAAAGCAGGAGGCCGGTTCCCTGGATGACAAACCGTCTGTGTGAGGGATGGGACCGCGGGCAGCTCGTGCGCTGCAGATACTTGTGATTAAGCAGTAGCCAGAGATACGGGCTGGTATAAAATTATGAGCTGTTAGCAGATAATTCGCTACAGGGAAAAAAAGAAATAATCTCACCAGGCCAGAAAATTGGCCACGACTTACATTTGCGTCTTTATATAGATGCAGTGTGTCGTTAATAGACCATTAACAGTTTTGCTGCCTTTAATTGAAATATAGCCTGCACTGAACATTCAATAAATTGGAAAAAGCAATAAATCTTTAGAAATAAGGGGAATTGGTTTATTGTCCAACTTTCCAAATTAAAACAATTAAACATTTGAACAAATTAAAACTGAAGTCTTTACCTGAGGTTACAACATACTGGGAAGGAGAAAGAGTTGGCAGAAACAACCCAGCTTGCAGCAGCAAAGGGGGGAGGTACCTGAGAGTTCAGTGTGATGATATTATATAAATTATGGCCTGGGCATTAAACAATTTTCACCCACACCTATCTTCTTTGTTTCCCAAAAGGTATAGCGACATGTTCTGCTTCCAGCCTGGCGTTAAATGTTTCCTTATTTTAGTAAGGCGTGTACCTCATCCGTTAGGCTGAGACAGATCATGCTCAAGTCAAACTTAGCAGCATAAGGCAATTGGCTTTATTTATTTATTTATTTATTTATTTTTACTTCCTTATGTTCTGATCAAGTTTGATATGCAGCATAAATGTCCCTGGTACACATAATGTGTATCATGAACACAAGCCTGGGTAGGTTTGATTGCTCTTTGGTTAGAACAAAATAAAGGAGCACATATTCCTTTCTCCAGTGGTATGTAATTGACATGGCTGTACACATGAGAGAAAAAGAGATGGCACTTTCCCCACTCCTCTTAGGAAAAGGTGATCCCATTTAAGGCAAAAACTTTCATATGCAAGTGGCATTTGTTTGAAATGTGTCCTCTTCAGAATGATCCGGTTATCGTGGCCGTGCAGGGCCTGGAAGGGGAATCAGCTGGAAACCCCTTATCGTGCCCTGAGCAATGAGGAAGGTTGCATGTTCACTATCTGGCAGTCCAAGAAGGTGGAAACGTGTACCTTTGCCTAGCACAGTCCTGGTTAAGGAGACTAACATAAAAACATGCAACAGTAGTCTTTATCCAGCACCTCAGCTGGATGGAGCACTGCTGATGTACAAGCCCAGCAGTGCGGGGGTGAAAACACCTTTCTGCTCAAATGAACTTGGTTCCGCTATTCAGGAAAGCAGGAGTCGCATAAAAGTTACTATATTAGCTAAAAACCTTTATTTTTTCTCTGAAATGAGTGAGGGCTGGTGGTGTTCAGCCCTTTCTGGACAAGAGCCTTCTTTCTTTCTTCTTCCTGAAGATGACCAGGGATGAACCGTAGCTGTTACTATTTAGCTGTTCCTTTTACTGAGCTATTAATGGCATTAACTGTTTGACTTAGCTGTAAACCAGTCTTTAGCCCCAGGAACACTGAGGTTAGTGCTACAAAGGTTAGCTATAGGAACAGAGCTGCTACTGGCCTGTCTCCTCTGGCAACATTAGCAGCTGTGCAGTGTTTTTCAAGTAAAGACTGATGATTCTGTCAACTTGCGTGGGTTTTCATACCATTTGCGAGGCCTATCTAATTTCTCTGTTCAGTGGCAACAGGATAACAAACTGTCTTTGTTCACAGTTTTCCCAAGACACATGCTGGCACAAAAGAGGTGCCACTGGCACGCTGCAGACCAGAAATGGTACACTTTGGTGGCTAGGAAGTTGTTCTGCTGCACAATGTTTGCAAAATAAGATGATATCTTGTGTGGGCAAGAAGTGATAAATATGTGCAAATATTTAGTGTCGCATTCTGCAGGCTGGGAGCACCATTTGGGCCAGCCTTGTAAGGGCAACATCTCTTGGGAATTTCACTTCCTCTCGTAATCTGTTGTCAATGTGACATGGCAGATTAGAGTTCAGCCTTGGGAACTGTGAGTTGTTTCCTTCTATTCCTATTTGACATACATTTTTGCTCAAACTTGTTAACTGCTCCCGTCATTTTGGGAGGCAGTACAGATGCACGCATTTAACACTTCTTTCTCTTTCTGAAAGCGAGTCCAGTTGTACCAAACACCGAACCGAGGAAACCCGTCATTTCTTATCCAGAAGGAATGTATGTAAATTTATCATCTTAATTGATGCCTCTCCATGAGGTTCATATAATCAGCCCTTGTAGCTTAATGTGCTAATGAACAGGGTAAGTAGAAATCTAATATATTAAAGGAACGCAGACCAATTTGTCTGAGCCCTGCTGAGACCTGCAGTGTAAGTTTTGCAAAGATTTACTCATCTCTCTCCTATCTTTCACTTAGCCACCTTTTACTCCTCTTTCTGTTGATCCTCTGCAAGTGGACTGATTCTCCAAAGTGCACAGAAACCTCTGTGAGGATGTGCATAGGGGTCAGGAGGATGTTTGGAGAAGGCAGTGGTGATGGTAAATCCCTTTTCCCTCTGGCACACACACAAATCTGCACGAGACCGCACACTGCCAGGAGCAGCACAAGAGCTCCGTGTCCTCACATCTCGGCACAGTGCAGCCAGTGAAAAGCGAAAAGTGTGGGATCCAGCTGGAGCTCTGCTGGCAGTGGGATCAGGGACCAGTAGGTAGGTGGCTGCCTCAGGCAGCTGAGCTCCTATGAAGCCCCTCTGAGTTGCCTGGCTCAGTTTGCACCCAGGTTTTTCCAGGCCTGTCAAGTCCTTGCTTCCTCAGCTTTCCTGGAAATCATTACATGCACAACTTCAATCTGTTTGCCAGTTACTGTGTATTTCCAGGGCCTGGGATCAGCTAGCTGGTGCTGAGAGGTCGAAACAGGCCGAGTCCTCTTCCTCCTTAAAGGAGCCGGTGGGATAAATGCTGCCACAGATTGTTTGCATGGCGTGTGCGTAGCATCCCTCTCCCCTATCTCTTGCCAGCCTCATCCATCTTCCCTGGAAGCTGGTCTGAGCAGGCACTGCAGTGTGCAGTGCCCAGGACAGCAGCGGCCCTTTTCAAATGGCTCCTTAGTGCTGCCATAATAAGCCTGATAAATAAAACATGGCTTGCAGACACGGATTTACTGGAGAGGGCTAAGGGGGCTGTAGCTCCCTCATTAGTATCTCCCGGTGCAGCATGTGTGCTCCTCATTATGTGGCACAGTGGCGGTTGTCTAGTCATCCATGATGAGGCTGCAGCCACTCCNTTTTTTTTTTTTTTCTCCTGTGTTAATAATTGGAATTTAGAAGAAAAAAAAAAAGAGAGCTTGAATATGAAGAGGATGAAGGGGAAAAGATTGCAGCTGGGTCTGATTTTTTTCTCCCTTGCGTCTCTGTAAGTCAGCCGCAAACGCAGAGAAATCCGTATAGCTGTGCTGTTATGGAATTGGCATGAGCAGGATCAAGACCTTTGTACTCTACTAACTCCTTTTTTTGGGAGATTTGTTTCTGTTCGTTCTAAAATGCTGTTCGTAAAATTGAGGCTGAACTTTAGCATCTCCGTCACATTTTTTGTCTTCTGTTCAAGGCAAAGGAAGCAATTTGGCTGATTTCAAGTCCCTCAAAGCTGGGGACTCAGGAATCTGGGTTAATCTGAGCAGGGCTGGTGGAGGTTTGATCCAGCTTTTCTTTCTGGCCATCGCTTAAATCCCTCCTACCTCTCGCATACAAGTTACAACTGCATCATCTTAGTAACCCTGTGACCAAGAGGCATGAGAGTCTCCTCTGAGACTGTAATCTCACTCTAAACAGCTCTCTGGCGGGTGCTCGTGAGTGGCGATACATCATGCAATTTTCTCCTTTAGAGGCTTGCGGTGTCATCTCCACCGTGATCGCTGCCCTGCCCGGCCAGTGCCGGTGAGCCAGAGACCAGGGCCAGCCCGGGAGCGTGTTCCTGGCACAGCTCTACATGGCTGGGGCGTGCATGGGGTCACAAACAGTGTTAGCAAAATCTGCCCCTTCCTCTTTGCCTCTCATCCACCCTCTGGCAGGAAAGAAACCTGTTTAGGATGGCAGGAGACTTTACTGGTGTAGCAAAGTAATCCTCAATAAGCTCAGGACTTTTCTGTAATGGTATTTAATATGCAGATAGTCAAACGAATGCCACCGTGATGTATTTTTATGGACAAATATTATATATTAAGCCATGATTTATACATTTGAGCGTAATACCTGGGGCTCTGAGGAGAGCCTTTAATCTCTGTCAGCGAGGCAGCACGCGTGCTAAAGCGCCGAGTAAATCTGCACGGGAGCTCTGAACTGAGCACAGCATATATCAGAGTTCTTCCGCCTGATAAAATTAAATACACGAGACCACCTTTCTGTGACATTACTGGGTTGATACGCAGGGGCTGGCACCAGGAAATACCGATCTGTGCTTCCCACTCGAACCCAAACCTGCACCATTCCCACTGCTTCTGCCATCCCCAACCCAAGGGTGCCATCTCCGAAGCGCCCAGAAAACGTTCCTGGGTGAAGGAAGGTCTCTGTCCACGACTTTCCCCCTCTTCTTCTATCACCTTGCTCCCATATGACCGCCTGGGTGCAGCTGAAGGGGTGCCAGTGCCCTATTTCCCCTTCACCAGCACGTGTAGTAAGGTGAGCATCGTCTCAGCATGGGGTTTTGCATTTAATAATCTCACCAGCTCAACTGTTTTTATCTGAATCTCCCTCCTGAACTGATAAATCTAAATTGCACATTTTCTAACCCGCTTTAGCTGAGGGGGAAATCTCGAAGGTATCCTCAGGTGACGCGCGGGCTCTGCCGCGCCTCTCCGGCTCCATCTACTGCACTTTTCTGGGACTGCCGCCCCTTCCCGTCCGCAGGCTGGCGGCTCCCGCAGGAGCTGCCCCTTTATCCCGCCGAGCTGGCGGAGAAACGGGAGCTCTGGTTTTGTTTGAAAGGCCCAGAGCTGTCCAGGTGGTGAAACAAATACAGTAGACGCTCATACAGTCCTATAAATTGTAATTCCTCGTTGTAAACCAGTCACTGATTTTCAGTGCCTGGCTTGCAGGGTGAATTCTTCCCTTCCCAGTGCTCAGAAAGAGAAGGAGCAGAACAAAGGTGACCATCGTCACTGAAGCTTTCCGTGCTGGCTGATGGAGCAAGAATTGGGGCCATGGCAGGACGAGGGGCTGGAGGAGAGATCTGTGTGGGGTGCATAGGAGCCAATCTTCCACTTGCTGCTAGAAGATGCCAAGGGGGAAGGAAGATAGCAGCTTGGATTTCTGCCATCTGATGGGGACTTAAAGGGTGGGACTAGAAGCAGCAGAATTTTCCTGTGAAAGCCCTATCTCTTCATTTTACATTCAGTATTAAAAGAGAAGCTGCTCTGAAAGAATATCCTACTTTTCCTGTCTCTGTTGTTCAGAGCTGACATGGAGGCGTTATGTGTCCTTATTATTAGCACTCGTATTATAGTGTGGTTTTGGCTGGAGGATGCTGTATGGTTAAAGACGACTATTACAACCAAAAATAGTACCAGAGCTTCCCGAACTTATGACTATTATGAATTTGTATGATTAATATTTAGTTGCTCTACAAAAAGCACCAAAAGCTGGAAGTCAAAATCAGAACAAAGTTGAGCTAAGGACTGCATATAACTTTTTTTTTAATATATCTATTTATGGTGCATATTTCTGTAGGTGATAGATTAACATAAAAATACTGCCAGTCTTTTTCAGGGTTTTAAAACACCAGGTATGTCATATATTATTTTTTAATTGAAACTCACATCAGCTGTTTGAAATGAATTTGTTTCAATGGCAAGTAACATATTTTTCCGCAGTCCTTGTGAAAACTAGAAATAAGGTAGATTTGGCAGCTTAGCCTATGAAGTTCTGGGGCAAATCCGTAAACCGAAAGACCACAGGGTTTTGTCCTGGCTTTGATGAAGTTCTGAAAAGAGCTGAATTAAATCCATGCTGTAGACATATGTGTAATTTTGTTCTACTGGAATAGCTTATAGCTGTCAGTGAATTTCTCAGTACTCCCAGCATTGTGTAAGAGATGACACAAGAGCCTGAAGATTACTCTCTCCAGTAGAAAGATGCATTTGCAGCCTTAAAATTATTACAACAGCATTTTTTCATTTACATGGCTGGAGAGAATCTGTTTTTGCAGTAAATTTGTATTTCAAAGCAGATTTTTGTGTCCATCATTATCGGTGGTTTACAAGATTTCTCTTTTTTTCCCCCCCATTTGGGGATGTGGGAACAAATGAAATAAACCCGTCATAAAAAATAATTTTGTCCAGGTGGAACATAAATCAGCCAAAAAAATATTATTCTACATGGCAAATAAAAAGCATATGCTGTATTATTTAAAGCACAGCCTCCATATTCACATACAAAATTAATGCTACAGTGGGAGGTAAAACTGATGGAGGCAGACAATGAAAATATTAGGAGTAAAACATCATGCCAGGAACAATTCAAGCAGAGCCACTTGCAGGGTCATGGTTGTATTCCATTTCAAATGGGCATGGAAATACTCTGTGGGTTATTCTTCTCCAGAGATGCACACATAATAAGCACCTGCTCCCCATGTCTACTCTTCCCTTTTAACTGTTGATTTATTGGATGTTTCTGAAAGCTGTGGCTGGGCTTGTGAGGGATATATAACGTGGTGCCTGCAGGAAGGAATGGGAGTGGGCAGACGAGCTGCCACACTTCCCGTCCCTACTGTGGGGTGAAGGGCTGAGCTGGATTCACAACAAAAGCTGGCTGCTCCTCAGCTTCCGAGGGAAAGGACACCACTGGAAAGTAAATCATAGTCATTGTGCCTGGGTCACACCTGGGAAAGTAGGTGAAAAATCATGAACTGTGTTCCTTGCCTCAGACTGGAGTAAATGGTGGGTTGAGAGGAGAAACATACAGTGTTCAGCAGTCTAAGCCACCAAAAGGGATCTTTGCCATCACTAGGTATTTGTCTTCCACAGCATCAAGGACAGGATTTATAAAACATAATATTGCATGTGTTTTAAGGTAATTTTCAGAAGATTATGAATCCACCCTTCTTACATGTGTGAGAAGGTACATACCACATACTCCCTACTACACTGGAGACAGTACCACCAGCAAATACTTTATTCTCATCCTGGTTCTCCCAGGGTTGGGGGGGGGGTTTTCACTCCAGTCCTCCACTGAAGTGGAGCATCACTAAATAAGGAATGAACATAATCTTCAGAAAATGTTGAAGAGAGGTCACTACAAAGAGACTTTGAATTAATATAATGTTTATCCCTGTAATTTAATGTAAAAAAAAAACCCACACAGTGAATGTTCTTTCTCTCTGCCCTACTATTTCTCTATTCTCTGCTATTTTCTTCTGTGCAGCAAGAGTGGAGCTTTGCAGCTATGAGGTCTTGAGATATTCTAGTCTTGGTGGTCCTTGAGATACAATGACACAGCATGCCCATTTAGAAACAAAAGAAAGAAAATTATGTTTAATTAAAAATGTGAATCAGAAAATGTAGGGCTATTGCGAATCATCCTGAACTGCACATTCTGTGTACATGGCTAAAAAAAAGATGCACTGTAGCAACTGGAGTAATTCATGGTTCAGTTCCCCTATGATGGTAAGCAATTTATTGACCTAGAACTACAAAATCATTCAAAATTACATTTGGCAATGCTGAACTTCTGACACAAATCCCCTGATGTAAGAAAATGGAGAGGGCAGCCACACAACCTTCCACTGAGCCCTGCTGTGTCTTTAAACAGCAGCAGGAGAGGTGCACCAAATTCAGAAAGGTAGAAGAGCCATATAGGAGCAAGAAACTCTTGCATTTTAGACCTGGCTCCTTCAATGATCCTGAGCTGGTCTCCTTGGGCCAGACATTAATCAGGGTGTTAATCAGAGTGCAGGCCAGGCTTTACACAGAGCTGCCTGTGCTCCTTCCTGAGGCCCCTGGGCCTGACTTACACACCCAAGAGCATCAAGGTATTTAAAAACCGAGTCCTGATGGTGCCTGCTGGGAGCTTTTGAAGTAGGATCCCTAAGGTCTGACCTTGCAAGTTCGTGATGGAGCTGTGAGTCCACCCCAGTTACAGCTCAACTCGTGACACCTCTCAGTCAAGGCAGGCCCTGGCTCTTTATGTGTTGTCACCTGCAAGGAGACACAGCCTTGGCCACCAAATTTGTTTCAAGGACCTGTTGGGTCTTTCTTGTAGGAGGAGTGCATGGGCAGAAAGGAAAATCAGCAGACCTTATCACTTGTCTGGCAGGTTGGTTCCTGGCTAGCAGAGGATTTTCGACTTGGTGTGAATGTCTTTCTTTGACAGGTGTTTTGCAAGGAAATCGTGTTTCCCAGCCTGACCTGCACACATGGATCATGTCTGCTCTACCATGTAACTGGAAGGGAGATTTGTGGCACAGGTCTGGCAGAAAGCACAGCCAAACTTAGAAAGCAAGCACAGCTCCCAAAATGGGGGGATGTGAATTTACCCTCTGATGTCTTTCAGCTCTAGTAATCTCAAGTGGTCCAGTAATCTCAATTGCTATAAATAACACTGCAAATGTTCTCCTGCAGAAGCTTTGTCTTTTGGCTGATGCCATCCCTTTAAATGTTAAGTTGTTGTGCCCAGTTTTTGCTGTAGCCAAATGGGACTAGAAGGAAATCAATAGCCCCATTTTGCCTGTCACTTACTTAAGCTTGATTTGAACCCATGTTTGTAAAGCTGAAAGCTTTTGTAATCCATTGTTGTTGTGCCTCCCACAGCCAGCCCACCTCTGAGAATTTCATATTCCTACGTTTTAAGAAGAAATATGACGGACAATGAAAACACATGCTTGTTTAGTTTTAATATGTTTAAATCAACACTCTTTCTGTTATTAAGGCTGTACTAAAAAAAGACTGCTTTGAAAGGAGACACATCTGCTCAGAACAAAGGCTTCCATAACTCATTCAGAATTATTGGTCATACCCACAATATTAGTGATAAAAATTGATTATCCATTCCCACTTGCTTCACGATCCATAGCATTTTTTTCATTCATATTGTAAGTTGGTTTATACAGAGTGAGACAGTGTTATTTGAATAGCCAAGGACAAGCATGATACATCTTACTAAAAGCCCACACCAGCAGAAAGCAGGATTTTTTTCATGTTAGTCTTGCCCTGTCCTGATGGTAGAAATAATCTAGATTTGGCAAGTATCATGACCTCTTTCAACCCTTTGGAGCAAATGCCCTTCTGTCAGTGTGTGTGCATTGCCCACTTAGGCTCACTGCTGCCCTTTTATCCCCAAGTGCAAAGTCTGGGACTTGGTAGAGCACTGTCGTTTAAAGAAGGGTTTTCTAAGATTCCTAGCTCATTTTGGGACTGTCACCAGCAGCTCATAGAAGGCAAGCGAGAGGGGGAAGGACTGAATGTCGCAAGGATGGAAAGAAAAATTAAAGCGGAGGGGACACAGCTCAAAGCTTCTGCAAAACTTTCTGAGGGAAATATCTGTTTTGAACATCATGTTTCAGCAACATGGGCTCAGCTGCTCCTGAGAAGGGGACCATGCATAAGACACCTCCAACAGGGTGATACCATGACCAGTAGTATCCAGAGCCTTATACACTCCCACAGCTGTAGGGGACAGGAGGAGCACTCCTGCCATCAATCCTGTGTTCACAGGCATTGAAAGGGCAGAGAATTTGGATATCCCCTTCTGGTGAAACTGCAAAGGTTGCAATCTCCAACTTAAGCTGATCCTTGGAGTGCAACAGTTAGATATGGTGGGAGAACAGAGGTGACCCTTAAAATGGTATAATTTGTAGTGTTGCAGTTGTGAGGATTAATTTATTGATATGACCATAACCTTAACTCCCTGTTAAAAGAGTGGTTAAACCATGACGCTCCCTTACAAAAAATAGAGAGGGACTTACTGGCCTGCCCAGAGATATTTTTTTTTTTACTTAGACCTAAAAGGTTTTAGTTATTTGATGCAAAACTGGATCCTGAAGATTCCACCTTTCCCTCTGTAACTCCTTTTAGCATAAACAGGTATTATCTGCACACAAGGGAAAAGGGAGAACAGATTCCTAATAAAAATACTTCACACCTTAAGTGCATAGGTGGTAGCTTCCCTCACACAGTAAAACACCCAAAGCATAGACTGACATGAGATTGAAAGGAGAGGTGTTTCCACTTGGGACTATTAAATGTAAATCTCTTTTTGTTCAATAAGGAGATGAGACAAGTTTTGCCACTCAGTTGCTGTGTAATCTCTGTTGGAGGGAGGACTGCTTGTCTTGCACGGGATCTTGAGCTCCTGAGGGCGACTGCAGCGCAAACCACTAATGCCAGCATGAGCCGTAAGAAAACCAGCCACGTCTGCATCCTCATCGTCCCCTCACCTACGGTGTTTATGAGCTGCATCCCATCTGTAGGGCGCGATCTCTGCGGTTCGCCGTGGTTTGAAGGAGGGAGGCAGGGCATGCGGAAGGGCAGGGCAGGGATGCGCAGCATCTCCTCCGCAAGGTGCCCATGGGGACCGGACCCGCGGCCGCCGCTGCCGGGGCCGGGGCTGGGGGAGGCGGGAGGCTCAGCCCGGGCTGCGCTGCCAAACCTGGCGCTGCTTTGCCATCTAGTGCCGCGCGTCCGGATTGCAAGAGCCCGTGGCCAGCATCGCACGGAAACCCAGCTTTATGCCCCAGCTGGAATTAGAGGAACTTCAGTTTGGGTTGGTTTTGGGGTTTTTTTAACATTAATTCTCATCCATATTTTATGTGCCGCAATGGCTGCATAACTGCGTCTCGAAGAAGCGGTGGGTGTTCCATGCGGTCGATAGCAGTGGGAAGGGAATAAATCACTGGTGGCCACATGAGGTGCCTGGGGCTTGCTGGGAAACCCTTCCCTCATTGATTTGCAGTCGCCTAAAAGTGGCTATTTGGTGTCATTCGGCTCTCTTGGTTTAGGGTTGAAGGAACCAAAGCCGCCACAGCACTGCTGCTGCCACTCAACTTGTTTGGCAAATGAGGCTTCTTCGAGCTGTGAGGGACATTATTTACAAGGGAAGGCTTGGGAGCAGAGCTGGGTGAATCCCTTTCAGTGACATTGAGAATGGATCCCATCAGTTTTGTGGACCCTCCCTCTCACCTGAAAATTTTCCATGAGTAGGTCACAATTTTCTCACATTAACTCATGCTTCTAAATTATCGGGTCAAAAATTTCAGTGAAGGTAGGCCATCCCTAAAGGATGTGCAGGCAGTTTATTGGGGAACCCTGGAGTCACAGGAATTATGGCTGGTTGACTGGAAGCACAGAAACACTGTACTAAGCCTTTTGGTCCAGACACACAGGGCTTACTCACATGTATGAATTTCTGATTTACCCTCTGAAATAATTCTCCCCTGTTCATTTAGAGAGTGCTGTGTCTACAAACTTCCGGGCTTTGACATTTTTAAGACTATAACTAGATATGAAAAATGCCTGAGATGCAAATCCAGCCTAATTTCCCATAAAGTACAAATTAATATTTGCTGAACCTTTTCATTTTAGGTTTAATTTCAACAAATTCTAGTCACCTCTGAAGTAGAGAGGGCACAGATAAGTGAGTTTGGCTGCCTCACAGTCAGTTCCCAGCATGTAGAACTAAAAGGTCTCATGCTTCATGAACTGAAGTTAACAGGGACAGGTTTGGACTTTGAATACCATTTCCTTAAAGAAGAAAAAACCAATCTTTTTGTTCGCAACCAGTTTCCAGAGGAGCTTTAGAAATAATTTCTGGTTTTTTTCATGTAAAACTTCCTTCAGCAGTTGGATCACACAGACAGCTTTATAGGCTCAAGAACTTGTCATAGGTAGGAGTTGGCATTGCTTGGGTAAAGGACAAGCGCATAAACTGTGTGCCAGGCAGCTTAAAAAGTAGATGATGATGAGGCAAAGCAAAAGGAGACTGAGTCAAGCTGGAGACTGAGACAGTCAGAAAGGGTGAAGATAACAATAAACTAACAAGCTGTTTTCCAAGTGCCTCTCCCACTGCGCAGGAAAACAGGGCAACAGATGTGCCACCACAAAGAATACCTGGCAGCTTTTGGGTAAAGCCATACCACACCCTGTAGGCTTGGTGAGCTATGAATAATACCAAAGTTTCATTTCACATGCTAGCACAGGCTATGTTGTCATCTACAATTCAAATCTTTACTTATGTGGTTATCGGGTTTGCTATCAAGAGAGAATAACAAAGAAGTGTTTGAAGACAAGATCCAGCGAGACCTGGTTTTCTACAGATTCATGGCTTAAGGCTGAGCATCTAAGAGGAATTTGTACTGTATAATAGCAGTTGTGCCCACACTGTACCCTTTGCCTCAGCTGGGAATATTAATAAGGTCTTTTCCATCCACCTTCCTGCTTTCATGCAACCCGCAGGAAATGTCCGTCTTGGACATCTTTGGCCCTCTGTCACATTTGGTTAAATTGGGTGGTAAGTTTAAAAACTGTTGAGGTTACCTGGACTCAAAATCAGCAAATGGCTTGAATTAGTATTTTTTCCTTAGCAAACTCAAGTTATTCAATGGAGAGTTGGAGGGATAAGCACTTCAGCCTTCAAAAAGAGATTGTATTGCAGCAGAAAGGATGACTTAGAAAAGGATGACCTTTTCTAACCCTGGCAAGTATTTCCATCATTATCAACAGTGACTAATATAGTAATGAAAATAAAAGCTGAGCTTTTACGTAATAGCTTACATCTCGAAGTGCTTTTCAGCTTTTCTCCACTTTCAGAGTAATTCTCTCAATTTCTTTTTTTGCAGTGTTGCTATAGCCCTGTGCCTTCTTGGACAGGATGAAGACAATCACATGGATTGCAACACACTGCATGTCAGTGGAGGGAGAGGAAATTTTAGACAAAGACATTCAGATAGATTCCTGCTCGATCATAAAATGCCAGGGTTTCTTTCATAATAAAGCAAGGAAGACAGGACTTAAACAGTAGATGTCTTATTCTGTGGTTTTTTTCGCTAGGCTGGGCAAACTGTGAGCATCATTGCAGGTGAGACACCCCAAAGCCAATCTCCTGTC
The DNA here is from genome assembly GCA_013399195.1 of Dicrurus megarhynchus. NCBI lineage: Eukaryota > Metazoa > Chordata > Aves > Passeriformes > Dicruridae > Dicrurus > Dicrurus megarhynchus. Next base: position 1,131,439 of record VXAD01006706.1, on the reverse strand, counting down.
AACACAAGGAGCTGAGTTTGGATCAGAGTTGTGCTGTGAGTACAGAAGCACGGCAATGTTGATTTTATGAGATGTGCAGTGATGTGCGATCGCACAGATCCTAAAACATCCAGAGCACACACCAGATAATGCCTCAGATCCAAACTAGTAAATGCCTCTCTTCTGAGGACTTGAATGCCAAAGATGTGTTCAAAGGCAGAGAACAGGCTATTGAAAAGCCTTTGAAAGGATTGCTGCTGAGCTGTGGTTCAGTTTAACTTTTGGGGCAGGATATTTGCTTGTATCCTTACAAAAATGTGAGCTGTGGAGGCTCTGCATGTATTAGGATATGCATACAAAGAGACAGAGAGGACAAATTGCTGAATACTTTATACTTTACAGATTCTAAAATTGATGGTAGTTACATGTTGAGGGGAGGCTGAACTCACCTGCCATCATGATTCTGCCATTTAGAAAACATGCAGAAAGGGTACTATAACACTTATTAATTAGTTTCTCTTTCCAGTATTTAATTAAAGTATTATTGTTATTGTAATTATTGTTGTTATTTTTCTCCCAGTGAGCGTGCACAGTGAATGACTAAATAATTTGGACAGGCAAAACATGATTGGGAAAGAAAAGGTTTCTAAGTACTTCTTCCCCCCCCCCATCTTTTTCCCTCCAGAAGGGAGAATAAAATCGCATGGTTTTTGGGCAGAACTTGGTGCAGAAGACAGACAACAAATAATTAAGCATTCTTTTCTGACAGCTCATCTTAGGCCTTCCCTGTGTGCCAGTGAGGATAGAAGGGGGCTGCACGCAGCCAGTGCTTGGTCACTGACCCAAACTGTGCCAGAGGGTCGATGCCAAGCACGGCCAAAGCCCGACAGATGGGCATAAACAGCAAAGGGCGGTGGGCTTGTAGAAGGGCCAACACCTTGACCTTTAGAGGGAGAAAGGAGCGGCACACCTTTAGCTTTCCTTGGGTTCATATGAAAGCAAGTCAGTGGCATAAGCCATGTCCTTCTGTCTGAGTGAGACACAAGGACAGCCGGGAGATGCTGGAGCAACCTCAGGTCCAGCCTGCAGCAGCTGCTGGTGTTGCGTCTGGGCATGGAGGTGATGGATCAGTGGGATGGGATCCTGAGTAACCAGCCCTCCATCCAAATGCTCCCCTCTGATAAAGGAATCTTGGATGGCTCCTTAAAAGCTCCTTAGAGGTACAGAAGCTCAGGTTTGGGGTTTTTTTGCATGAAATAATGGATGTGGCTGGAGGTGGAATTGAGATGATAGAAGGATAAAACTACACTGAGGCTTCCTTCTGTACCTTGTTGATGCAATCAGCACAGGTAGCTAAATGGAGGTGCTACACTTCAGAGAGACAAAGACAGATAAGGAGAGGACTGAAGCACTTTTCAGAAGGGCTGAGCCACTTTTCCATGTCAGTAATGCAGTGTCAGGAATGCGCTTTCATTATTTTCCCCCCAAAATAACAATATGTGAAGTTGTATGAAGCATGTTTGGTAGGAAACACCAACTGTGTGTAAAGCTACTTCTGGAAGTTCTATAAATGAGCTTTTCAAGCAACTTACAGACGTGTGAGATCAGTTTCCATCGAATTTTAATGGGGTTTGTACATCTGTTATTTCAGTCTTGAACAAAATTCTAAAACTGTTGGTTTTCACAGGAGCATTGCTTAACTGCCTTCTTCGTACTGCAGTAAAAAACATCAAAGTCCTTTAAATACAAATCAATATAATGGACAAAATGACCATTTGAAAATTGTAGGCTACTATAGTAATTTAAAGAAAACATTCTTAATCTTGCTAAACCCTATTCAAATAAATCCAACAACTACTTTAAGAGACATATAATGATCTAATGTACTCAGCCAGCTCTGTGTCTCCTTGAATAACTCAAGGGGACAAAACAAAACAAAATTCCAGCCAATAGCCAGATGGGGATATGGCACAACTTAGTAAATTAAAGTAAGATGGGAGACAGATGGAGGCCTTTTCAGAAGTCAGATTTTGGTAGTTGGAAAGGACCGTGATACTCCGTCTGTGATAAAATCCCAGCAGATTGGACTTAAAAAAGCTGTGGGTAACGTGTGGTCACAGCCTGACATTAAAAGTCTGTAAACTGTGTAACTCCACAGATCTCCTATGCCTCCGATACGAATTATTTCTTAGGAGCATTTCTGGGGTATTTGGGCATGAGCTGTGCTGGAACACTCGGGATGCCATGAGGAGCAGCCTCAGGAGGGATTTCACAGCCCTGATCTGAGCCCCTCAGTCAGCTGCCTCGAGGTGAAGAGCCCCCACTTGACTGCCTTTCAGGGCAGGCACAGAGGTCCTTCTCTCTGTCCACCCTGGAACTTCCAGGCTATTTTCTCTCCGTTTCAATGTCAGCGAGCAGAGTCACTGCTGAGTGCTTTCCCACACTCCCCCTTCCACTCCTTCCTTTTCAGCATCGTGGGAAATACTGTGCCCACACTTTTCCTGAATATTCCCTAAATGACTGAATGTTCGTGTGGGGGGATCAGTTACACCGTCCTGTACTCTGAAGGTTTGTTGCTGTTACAGTATTTCCTCTTTGGCTGCATTTCTTTCCCCGCTCTCCCCTTTTTGCTGGGGATGCAGCACATTTGGCCTTATCATGCTCACATGGGAGGCTTCTGCTTTCTCCAAATCATTTGTATCTCATCAAGCTGAACATGCTGACAATTACCAGGTGGAATGCTGGCTGCTCTTTTGAATTGACATGATTTTTCATCCAGACTTCCAGCCTGCTACCAAAGGCACTCATGGGTACCTGCCAAGGTGCTACTCCTTGTCTTTTCCTTTTCTGTAATGTAGTGGTTTAGGTGCAATTTATACTAGGATGCCACAGAGTGAGGGGATGGCCATCAAAAGAATGTACACTGACCTACATGGCCTGGCACATCTGTCCAAACTGGTTCCCAGCCTTGCTGTAAAGCCCACTGCAGGCTACAGCTACTCGAGCCTGTGTTTCTTGGGTGGCACACCACCTCTCCTCTCTTTAGTTCTCCCTGTGGACATCTTGTTCTCTTTCCATTTTTTCAGATTAGCAGCTTTCCAAAGGCAGAGACATTTGATCATCCTCTCAGCTTCACCAAGCATGTTAAGTCTGTGCTGCACATCAACAGATGTCACACTGTTTGATGGATTATAGTTTAAGAGTGAAAATATGGCCATCCTAATGAAATAGACACTTGTGAAGGTGGGAACTACAGACCATGGAACATTTTGTAGTCATTGACACAGCTTGGCAAAGTCCTAGTATTTATTTACATCTGTATTTTTCCCTGTAGCATGAGCCTGATTGTAGTGGTAGGAGGGTGAAGGAGGAAGAATACTGATGATGCTTGTAAATGCTTCAAGTCCTTGCTCTCTCAGAATCACACAATGGGTAAGGTTGGAAGGGACCATGTCCACTGCTCTAGCTGTGATAATTACTCTGTATCTGAGCAATGCACTTCCTTTAGCAAGTGGTTTGAGTTGCATGGCTGGGTGTGAACACACTGACCTACTTCAACCTCCTTTGCAATTTTTAAATTCCCGTGTTTACCCCTTTCATTGTCAGCTTGTTCACTGTTGCTTATAATCAGCCGGCTTTACTGCCTTTGTGGTTGGTTTCTCCAGACTTAATTAAATTGTCTGCGATTGACATCTGGCTCTGCTGAGGTTTGGGTTGCATCTTCTTGGCTGCCTCAATGTCCTCCTTGATTTGGGATTCTGATCACTGCCTGCCCGGGCATGGCACATCATCAATGGGCGCTTTCATTCCTGAAGACTCCCTTGCTCCTACAATAATGCAGTGAAGTGTTTCTGGCTCTCAGAGCACTCCGGAAGGTTATTTCAAGACAGCCTCAGCTGTTGTGCCTGTTGTGCATGCTGGAGCCTCCAGCAGAACTTCATCAAGCTATAGGAATTTCTAAGGGTCCCTGTCCCTTTGCAGGAGGGCTGTGAGATCTCCAGGGCTGGTGTCTTCACCTTCACACCCAGCCAGAGGTCTCGTTTACAGTGTCCCTTGGTCCTTCAATGGCTGATAAAATCCTGACAAAAAACTGATTGATGGAAGAACTGGGTTTCTTCCTGCTGTCCTTGATCTTGCCAAAGGGTCAAAATAAGACCTGGTACCTCTTCTGTGTCCCTTCTCTCCTCTGCTGTTTCTTCTGGTTTAATCCAAACTGACAACTGAGCCCCAGGCAGCTGCTCACTCACTCCCCCACCGGTGGGATGGGGGAGAGAATCGGAAGAGTAAAAGTTAGGAAACTCATGGATTGAGATACAGAGAGTTTAATAGCAAAAGCCTCGTGTGCCAGCGAAACAAACCAAGAAATTCACGCACCACTTTCCCTGGCTGGGCAGATGTTCAGCCATCCCCAGGACAGCAGGGCTCCATCATGTGTAAAATAGTGACTTGGGGAGACAAACACCATCACTCCAAACACTCTCCCTTCCTTCTTTCCCCAGCTCTGTATGCTGATCGTGGTGCCATATGGTGTAGGATATCCCTGTGGTCACTTGAGGTCAGCTGTCCCTGCTGTGTCTCCTCCCAGTGTCACATGCACCTGCAGCCTCCTTGCCAGTGTGTCAGTAGGAGAAGCAGCAAAGGCCTTGATGCTGTGCAAGCTCTGCTCAGCAATGACAAAAACACCTCTGTATTATCAACACTGTTTTCAGCAAATCCAAAACACAGCCCCATACCAGCCACTGTGAAGAAATTTAACCCTACCCCAGCCCAAACCAGCACACTACTACAGAGCTTTCTCTAATTTTGTATGTTACAAGCTGTGCTATCTACACTCTCTGCAATGCTTCTTTTGATCCCTTAATTTCAGGCTTGTGAAACATGGCAGGTGGTGACAAGAACAGGGCTCATCTTTTCCATGACGTGCCCCCGTGTTTCTGTGAACAGCCCTGTGACAAGAACAGGGCTCATCTTTTCCGTGACATACCCCTGTGTTTCTGGTGAACAGCCCTGTGACTTTCCTATGGATGCAGTTGGCCCCTTGCTTCTGGGGAGGATTTTTGCTTTCTGATGTCGTAGCTTTGGGTGATGTGCACCCTCTTGGTCTCGGGCCTAACAGCTCAGGTACATGCAATCTCACGACCTACAGCTTTTCTTTGTCAAGTTCATTGACTTTAGTGGATTAAATGACAGGTACCCAATCTGCAGACATCACTTATTGGACAGTTTGGTATGGCAAGTTTTAATCTTCTTACTAAATTTCCTGAACTTTACTTGCCTGGCCATGGTCAGCTATGACTGTTGCTAGATGTTTTCACAAGAGAGAGCCTTAAAATTTGACAGATTGTCTTCTCACTGCACTTGAAGTTGCTCCTATCTTTCCTGTAAAGACCCTTCACATTTAGCCTTCACGTCCCAGTTTTTTCCCTCTTTGAACTTTTTGTGATTCTTTCTGGTTGGAAGCTCTTCAAAGTATTCATCCAATCTCTCTTGTTATCACTCCTTGCAGGAAAGGATTCCCCCTTTCCCCTGGATATTTTATGCACTTTTCCTCTGTCTGCTTTACTCTGGCATTTCCAGCCACATGCTTTTTGAGGTTTTCTAGACACGACGTTCCAGATGTGTTTGTTCATTTCCGCTTTGCCCAGTGTGATCTCTGCACCCACGCAGAGGCTGCCATTTATCTTTATTTTCTATAGCCCAACAGGAGACATTCTGCACTCCTGTAGGATGCTAAATGAAGATGTGTCAAGAGGTGATCAGTTTGAAGTTTTGGGCTTTCTTTAATATGCCAGACTAACAAGGCTAATTATTTCTTTTAAATCTGTTTTAAATATGGAGGATTTTTTTTTATCTCTGACTTCTTATGCAGAACATTGATCTTTGGTAGATCATTTATGTAAAATGTATAATTTCTGAAGGAATGTTCTTCCCTTCTTACCCTCACTCTCAGCTCTCAACTCCCACCGCTAAAACCAACAAAAAGTGACACTGACTGTGCTCTTTCCCGTTTTCCTACCAAGAGGCAGGCCTTTATCTGATTTATTTTTCATGGCATGCTTCCATGTTCCCTATATTTAATCTTTTAAGCTTGGTGGCTGATCTGTAGTAAGATTTCTAAAGTAAACAAAGTAAAGTTGTAGAGCACACAGCCCTCCAACCCCACTGTGCTCTAGTCTGGGTGTATTTTGGAGCTGCTTCCCAGCTCCTTGTTCAAAGCACTGCCAAAGTCAGCTGGAAACTTGGTGCCACACAGTGACCCTCTAGGAAATACAGGGCTCAGAACTGCTGCTGGGCTTAACGCTTCCCTGGAGATAACCTAGGGATCTTCTGCTCTGGGCAGGGACTGAGCCTTGCCCTACAGGGGCTCCTCCAACTTGCACTAAATGAGAGGTCCTTTATCTGTGCCAAGGTGGGGAATTGTATTATTAAGTTTTAATATTCGTTGCTCGGATCTCAGGCACGAGGGCAATCTATTAATTGCACCCTTCCTTGATTAGAAAGTCTTCTCCCAGGCACCTGAGCTGCATGAAAGTTCAGGCCCTGCTACAAGAGCCCTGAACAAGCCCTGGCTACATGGTCTCCTGTGTGGGAGAGGCTGGAGCTGTTCTGGGCTTCAGGCACTGGTGAACAAACTTGTTTAACAGAAGAATATCTAAATCCTCAGCTTTGTACCTGATAATGTGAAATCTTCTTTTTTAACCTTGTGGGTTTGGTGCAGAAGTCTTTGTATCGAGTTCCCCTGATGATCAGTGTGTCTAATTGTGCATTTCAGCAGTACCTCATTTACACCTGGACTCATTAGTAAGAGCTGATTTACAGAACAGCCACTGCTGGAGAGACAGGGGTCCTCTCTTCCTTCATTTATCTCCCTGGACCCCGACTAAAAGCACTCCTGAGATGAAGGGAGTGGACCCACAAATAATTGATATCTTGTTTTCCCCTGGTGGAGCTGCCAGCTCAATCAGCAGAAACCAAATTGGGACCAGTTTCAGGCGACTGCCCTTTGTTTGCCATCGATTTCCGAGCTGCCTCCGTGAAAGGCTAATGAGGGCTGCCGGGTTCCTGGTGCTGCCGGGGATGCCACTGCTCATCCTTCCCCCGAACTGAGCTGCCACTGGCTCACAAAGCTGCAAGAACAACTTTGATTCACGCAGAAGGTGAAATGGCAAGTACCACTGTGAAGCTTGAAAGGGAAGTGCCAGAAAGCAGAATACAAGCCCCTGCTTGTCATTTAGCAGAGACAAACACGAGTGCCACCAAAACAGCGGCATTATCCGATTAGCAAGCACCTGCAACCCGCCAGGAGTGGATCTGCAAAGGCAGGGAATCTGTCAGCTGTCGTTGCAACACCACTGCAAGTGCCACAATACATTAAGTGGGAATGAGGAGAGGTGGTGCAAGAGGTGTCGTTGCAATAGTACTGGAAGGGACACTGTCAGAGCTTGCAGACCTGAAATGTGACCTCTCGATCTCCTGCGTGGGTGTGCAGGAGCTGCAATGTTATATTGCACTGAGGGCTCTGCCTCGTGGCTCCACCATGACATCCAAGGATGCAACAACCCTGAGCTTGTGAAACTCAGCACTGACCTTGTTTATGGTCCAGAATAAGCAGAGGGCTGTTTTGACTGGGAATACTTCAAACAAAGTGTCTGGTACGACAGACACAGTGGTTGGGACCACTGTGGTGACCCACCAAATCTCTGCCGCCCTAGAAAGCTGTGTCTCAGAGATAAGCTTTAAAAGCACCCAGACACTTTTAACTTGTCCTTCCCTTGCCACATTCTCTTCCTTCCCATAAGGCAAAAAATGTATTCAATTTCAATCAGAGTATAAGTTATACAGGTATATTATACAATGATGATGATGATAATGATGATGATGATAAATGGCATAATAGCTGTCTTTTGCACACATCCACGGATGTGAGTGCCACCACATGCTTACATTATAGAAAATACTCAGTGTATGAAGTATCACCTAAGCGTGGTTTATCTGATTGTATTTTTACTCTGAAGGGTAATTGGTAAAAATAATGAACATTGATAAGTTAGAAAGTGCTTATAGGGTTTTCCATGGGATCTTCTGCTCAATAACCTGCATAAAACAAAGAAGATTCATATGGTTCACATGAAGGGCTAGTGTATCATGCCCATCTTCCACTTTCAAAATGGTACAGGCCAGTTCATCATTCTGCCACTAATACATTCAGTTTGTTGTTTAAATCAATCAGCCATGGGTTGTTGAGCTGTCTTGAGACTGTGCCTTAGCTGCAGAGATGTGCACCCTCACTAGTACCTTCCCCAGGTGGCACAGACACACACCTTTCTAAAGGAATCAAAACGTTGAAAACACTCATTGGTGAAGAAATTACAAAAATCTTGGTCTTGAAATGCAGTCTTGAAAACTGCACTGTCAGTACCAACATGGGACTGGGAGGGACTTCTAGAACTGGGACCCTGGCGGCTGGGCCTCTTGGTTGTGTCCTGCACAGCATGAGTCAGGTTTAGTCAGGTGGGTTGGACTGACTGCAGCATGGCAGAAAAGCCAGGCCAGTCCCTATTTGCACCCCTGGCATTTCGGTGGACGTGCCGCAAAAGGGACGAATTTTCAATGTCTCTTTTGTGCTGGGACCCCATAACACCACCAGGTGAAACTGTGCTCTCCACCAGCCAGGGAAGGGATCAAAACTCCTGTGAGAGGGGGATATGAGCCCTCCCTGGCCATTTATCATCTGCTCCCTGGCGTGCTGCTGCCAGGGTGAGCATCACAGGCTGGAGTGAAGCGTGGGTGTTGCACCTGCACCTGCAGAGCTGCCCTTTGGAGGGATACAGCCCCATCACAAGATAAATGAGGCTCTAGGGATGGAAAGGCCTCCTGTTTCACCTCCTAAATATATCCTTCTTCAGGCAGCAGGAATCATGGAGTTACAGAACCACAGAGTCACAGAATGGTTTGGGTTGGAAGGGACCATAAAGATCATCTAGTTCAGCCCCCCTGCAATGGGCAGGAACATTTTCAACTAGGTGAAGTTGCTCAGAGCCCCGCTCCATGTAATGTCTTGTTGCAATCCATGTCTTAAAAGCAGCCTCTTTTTTTTTTTTTACCCAGAGAGATGACAGAGTTTGCTGCGAGTTTTTGGGCACCTGTGCACGTAGCATGGCTTGTTTGACCACCAGCAGAGGACTAGCATGGCCTTGAAAAATGTATCCTACTTATAAAAAAAGAGAGTCCAATTATTCTCAAATACCAGACACTGGTAGGCAAGAGAGAATGAGGGAGGCTGAGGAACAGTCACAGCCATAGATTTTCCAGTTTGGAAATAAGTCAATGACAAACACAACAGCTCATTTGTCCCCCAGGTAAAATTTGCCTCCTGACTGTTGTAACTGTGCAGGGTGTCCAGCATTTGAAACCCTCCTGGGACAGTGTAATGGTTTTACCCAGCTGGCAATTAAGTACCAAACTTAACCACTCACTCACTCCCCACCCACCCCAGGGGTATGGAGAGGAGAATCAGGGGAAAGAAAAGTAAAATTTAACTGTGGGTCAAGATGGATTAATAATCAAAACAAAGAAAAATATAACAACAACAACAACAAAAATGATACTACTATTAGTAATAATTGTAAATAAAAGAAAAGGCAGAGAGAGAAACCCCAAGAAAAACAAGGCATGCACAATACAAAATTCTTGAGTTAGTGTAAGCACTACTTAGGAAAAACTAAAAACCCCAGTGTGTTATCCATATTTTTTTCATCCTAAATCTGGAACACAGACTTGTGCCAGCTACTGTTAAGAAAATGAACTCTATTTCAGCTGAAGCCAGGACAGACAGGCAGCTATGTGCAACCTTCAAGGCAGGATAAAATGCAAATAAAAGAGCAAGTCTGTCCATGTCCTCCTTCTGTCAGCCTTTGCTCTTGACCTGCTGCTGTGCACAGCTGTCCTTCCAAAGCCCAGCAAAGCCATCCAGACAGGGAACCAGGGGGAAAACAAGGTGCTGGATGTGTGACCCCAGGACCGTGGCAGCATCCTTGGCAGGACAGTGATTCCCTTGCAGGCTGCCAGGGGTTGAGAGCCCTGGCCCAGAGCAGCCTGCAGGTAACAGCCATCCAAGCTTTACATTTGCTGTGGGATAGGCTCCTTAAGTGCTGTATTAATGGGAGTTTTGTGGGGCAGGTAATTCATAGGGAGGGTTCATGAGCATCTCCCACTTCAGTAAGTGGACCTGTGTACCAGGTCACAGCTCCCACTGATGCAAAACACACTCACCCTGTAACTCCCCCTGGTTTTGAGCTCGTAGCTGCCTTTATGTCTCAGTCTGACCTGTCCTGGCTGCAGATACAAGCAGTTGGTATTTCTTGGCACCGCTGCTGTGATGACAATAAATGATAATTCCCTTTTTCAAGCTTCAACTATTCCTGCAAAAATTTCCCTTCCTGGTCTTGCAGGAAGGTGAGTGAGGGAAAATATGGACTCCAGTGCTGTATGAGTCCATAGGAGACCTGGCCCTGGCCTTCCTTGGTTCTCTAGTAAGATCAATCCATATCTTCATCTATTTTGTTTGTTGAAAAAAGGAAAAAACAAGCAAAAAAGGGGCAACCCTCTAAAAAGCGAAAACTGCAAACACAGATGCATTAATTTGTCATTATATTACCAAAAAAGGTAATCCTTGATCCCAGATACTTTAAATGTAGCAATTAGGTGATTCCTAGTTCATGTTTCAAAGCCAATTACAGCTTATTGAAGTTCTAGAAACTTCTGCATTGGAAAAAATTCATTTTTCCCCCTTGTAAAACTTTCCCTAGAGGTCTGCCAACCCTTCCAGCAACAACAGAGAATAAAATTCTAGTGAATATTAAACTGAGGGACCTTCTTTTTCTCTTTATACTAAAATCATGACACAGCATGGAAATCAGCCTCTCCAGGGAGCCCCATGCTCTGTGGGAGCATTCCCTTAATCCCCACGACTCTGCAGCCTAGGCAGCTTTTCCTTTGGGCCAGGAGCTGAACATTCCCACTTCCCATCCCATGAAGAGCTGGTGAGACAGGCACCAGTGAGAGAGGGTGTCTCTACATCCCTGATGTAGGGATTGCAGCCCTGCTAAAGGCACCTCAGAGGATGGTTATGGTTCTACATGAAAAAAATATTTTCCCGCATGTACTTTATTTTTGAAGTGAAGTAATTACATCAAAACAAATGTGTGCTCAAAGAAGCTCACAGCTGTGAAATTAGGCACCCATAATCTATGAAATGCCAAAAGCGAGATTGCCTAAAGCAAGGCTAATGCAGCTCTGTGCTCATTGCACTGATCCCAGCAGCCTCCACGCTGCCTAATAATCTTCTCTTTCTTTTTTTCCATGGAATATTCCGAGCTGGAAGGGACCCACAAGGATCATCGAGTCTTCTGCCCTTGTTTGTTCCTACCCTTACACCTACAGCCTTAGCTCCTTGGCACGACCGAATTCCCTTGACATATCCAGGGAGGCTGATCCCGCCTCATGTCCTGTGGGCAGCCCCACGCTGCAAGCTGAGCAATCATCACAATTCCTGCTCACCCGAGGGGTTCCTCTGGCTGCACACGGCGTGGAGCAGCAGCAGAGACGCGGCCACCACGGAGGCGTTTGGCAAAGCTGCCTATTGAAGCCGGGGTTGGCTCCAGAGCCGGCTGCCACCCCTGGCTCCAGTGTCACACCTTGTCCCAGGGGCTGCGGCACCATCTCCCGGCAGTCCTCATCCCCACTGTGGGGTGGACTGTCCCCGCTTCCCAGGAGAGCACAGGGATAACCGGAAAGGAGGAGAGGCTGGAGGCATCTTTCTGCCCTGGAGTGAGAATGGGCTCCCCAGAAAATGTGTGAAATAGCAGGGGGAAGAGTGGGCGAGGAAGATCTTTCCAGCAGCATGCAAATGTGCTGTTGGCCTCCTTAATTAGACCTCCCATTACCGACTGACCGTCTTTCCACAGGGAAGAGCCCTGGGGACCAAGCTCCCCAGCGTCATCCTGGACCACTACTTCCTGATTTGGCAGCCCAGCTTGGAGGGGGAGGATTCAGATGTCCACCTGAATTCTCAGGTTTGTAAAGGTAACAGGGATGCCTTCACAGCCTGGCTGCAGGAAGCTGTGCCAGCCCTGGCCAGCAGTGGCAGCGGGGGTTCCCACCAGACCTGGGCTGAGCAAGGGCTGCAGGGGGCTCAGAGGGGAGCAGCAAGGATGTTCCCAGGGCAGTGGAAGGGAAATTGTTGGTTCATCTGTTTAGTCTGTGAGGGCTTTCCTCTGACAGAGAGCCCTGCCCGTGCTGTGGTCACCACCCTGAGCAGAACCAGGTGGCTGTGATGGGCTGTCAGAGCAGGAGAGCCCCCGAACTGAGAATTCAATGTGATTTTTGCATCTGCACTAACACACTCCTCACTAGAAAATGCCAACAATCAAACAGGAGCGTGGGGGAAGGGGTGCTGTAGCCTGGTGTTCGTTCCCTGTAGTGCCAAAGGGTTAAGCAGTGGAGACTGCAGGGCCACACAGCCCTCTGCCATTTGGCTGCCAAACACCTCCAGACCATGAAATCACCGCCTCCAGACAACCCCACAGACGAGTCCTGTTCCACCCTGCCAGGCTCTACAGGCACCATCATTGTAAGGTTGTGGCCAGCACTGCTGCATCTCCATTGGCTTTCTCAGCTTTGCACCCAGGGAAAAATGAGACCCTGTTTTTTGTATCTGTTGCTTCATCTCCTTTATGAGTAAGAAGACAAGTCTATAGCACCAATCCAAGCAAATTATTAATGATCTTTCATTTTTAAGCAACCAGCTCCAGTGCTCGCCAGAGCAGGCTTGCCTCCTGTTTGTGACTGTCCTGCTGCCTCTGTTGTCAAACAACACTGTTTTATAACAACATTCATGTTGAAGTGGATTATTATCGGGTTGACTACCCCTTGGGGTGTAATAAAAAGCATTCATTAATGCTCAGGGCAGGAGGGCTAATTACTTCTTTATAAAAAATCTGTGCTAATTGCCAATAACTATTTTATTGAATGGGTCTCATAGAGATAATTTTGATTGGGTTTTGATTTCCCTCTCACACTGTAATGCTTAAAATGCATAGTCCAAAGAAGCTGGGAACAGCTAGGTTATCCAGATAAGCATGGGGAGGAAACCCCACCATTACAAAGACCAGTGGACTGTGCCAGTCTATGCTCAGTTCACTGCTTGAGCCTGCTGTGGTGCTGGCCAGGATTTTCTGGGTCTCATACCTTCCTGCTGCCTCATGCTTCCATGAAGCAAGTGGAGACCTGTTTTCCATACTCCCCCGAGACACAGCATCAATTCTGGCAGAGCAGAGGGAATGCACAAGGCTCAGGCAGGTTCCCTACAGAGCTGAATTCCACCTTGCCTGCAGGAACAAGGCAATCCCTGGCCCTGCAAGTACCAGGAGGCAAAAGGAGTAGCACACAGCAGTAACCCCTGGGGTCAGTGTTCCAGTGCCTATGCTTGGGAGGAAGACCCATTCACCTGATCTTTGGGTCACGCTGCACTCCAGGATGAAGAAAATTCCGGATAATCATCAGTTTGCTTTTATTTAATATAAATAACTACAGGGCTGAAGATACCAAAAAATCAACATAAGCACTGACCAAGTCCTTTCAGTTCTTTTCAGCCAGCAGTAACTTACAAACACTGCATTAAAAGCAAATCCCACAGAAGTACAGTCAGCCTGTGGGAGGCAGAACAGGAAACTACCAGGGTCCAAATGGTCCTGCAAAGCCTCAGGAGGTGCCATGGGTTGATGCTGGCCAGGAATTTCACTGGATGTGCACTGCAGTAGTTTCTAGCAGTCTGACACCTACAGACTCCCACAAAGTACCCAGGGGATGTAAGAGGTGTCCTGGCAGGCAACAGTCCCCTCCAGACCAGACCTCAGACCCCGTGGCTGCAGACCCGAGCTGCTGAGCCTACTTACCTTGGAGCTACTGTCAGGCACACCATCAGATTGAACTACTTCCCATTTCCAACCCCTCTGACTGAAGAAAAATGCTTTTGGGCTTTTTTTTTCTCTTTTTTCTTCTCCTATCCCACCCCAGCAGTTCTACAGGGCATCAGTCTTCTCTCACATCATGTTTTCTGATTCTGTACTTAAGAAGATAAAGCACACAAACCATACCCTCTCTGCAAGCCAGAAAGCTGTCCTTCCCCCTGGAAATCACAGTTTAAAAAAATATTAATGTTTTTTAACTTGGTTGAATGATCTCCATTTTAAGAACAGACAGGGCTTTCAGAAATTACTTTTCTCAGTGCCCTGAGAGGTTTTGAGAGGGCTGGAGTAACAAAAAGTTGGTCTTATGGCACTTTCTGTAAGCATTCTGGAAATACCTCTAGGGGTTGCCTGGAGTCTACTGTTTCTGCAAGTCTTGGCCAAGTATGGTGAATAAAAAATAGCACTCAGGTGATTTAGTAGTTGCTTTGGGAATGTTTGGAGTTGCACTGTTGCACAGTGCACCAGGGATCGAATCACAGAATGGTCTGGCTTGGAAGGGACCTTAAAGATCATCTTGTTCCACCCCCCCCTGCCATGGGCAGGGACACCTTCCCCTTGGATGAGGCTGCACAGTGCCCCAGCCCAACCTGGCCTGGATGTTTTGTGTCTGTAATGCACACTCCCCAGTTATCGATCACACGGGAGGACCACAATCTAAAATAAGTCCTCGGTGTCACCTACAGACAGCTCCAGACACCAAAAATAACTGCACTGCAGCTACCAGGGAGCAGAACAGACTCCAGAGCTTGAGGACTTGCTGCCTCAGCACAGCTTGCTTTTAATGAGCTTGCACATACCCAATATCTCCAGTCATGCCGGACAAGACTGAAATGACTTTTGAATAAAATGTTTCCTGGTTGCAACAGGAACAGGTGCAATGACAAGGAAAAGGCAAAAGCAACAGCTTTTTTCTTCAAAATCAGGCCAAGCTGGCAAAAACAGCTTGCAGAAAGCTGACCATACTTTACATGTTTGGAGGGCAAAACACTTTTACTTACAAAACGGAGAAGTGTCATTTCTATGTCAAATCATGAGGATTTTTATTTTTATGATACAGGTTCGTACTGAAGCAGCCCTCACTCAGCCCTGGTAGAAGTCTGACATCCTGATCAATCCTTCCCCTCCAGCGGGATGCCAGGTATTTTATGCAAGGGTCTTGGCTGGCAGCAAATTAATTTCCTAGCCTTAAAATATCTTCAACAGTAATGAGCCATTAAAGTCAAGGGAAGTAAAGTCACAGAAGACAAAATCATCTTAGGGGCTGCACTGGGTCCTCCAGCAGCCTGAACTCGTGTAAGCAAAGCCAGTCTCTTCTGCAGCGATGCTCGCCCGAGGATGGCAGCAGCCAGCAAGGCCTCCAGAGCTGCCACAGCTCGCTGACACTGTGGAACATCACCTTCACAGCAACAGACTGTCCTCCTGGCAGGGCTCAGGGCTGTCCTCCTCAGCAGAAACAAGTCCTGGGATGCAGCTCAGGACAGGATACACATCAGCTAAGGCTGCTGGACCACCTTACAGCCAAACCAAGCAGGCGGCTCACTGGGACCAAAGCAAGGTGGTGCCCCTTCTTCCTCCTCCCACAGTCCTGCTTCATCTGCTGTCATGGTTTTGTGGTGGATTTGGCAGTGCTGGGGTAACAGCTAGACTGATCTTAGAGGTCTTTACCATCCTAAATGATTCTATGACCTCCCACTCTCCTCGACCCCCGGCCATGCCCCATTCCTCCCACCCCTGCTGGGACTTATCTGGTTGCCCCATCATCTGCTTTGACTCCCAAACCTGCCCACATTTCTTTGCCCCAGTTGGTTCAGTAAGTGCACAGAACACAACTTACTCATGGAGGGATCAGGCAGCCAGAGCCAGCCCGGCACAGCAGGAGCCCGATTCCTCTGCTGCTCATTCAGTTCATACCAGGGGGAGCAGAGGGACCTCAGCCCCTGAGGCAAAGCTTCACCTCAGCCCCTGTGGCAGCTTCACCTCTGGAAGGAAAATCCTGTTCATCTGTGCCCGGCTGACACTGACCCGTTCTCGGCAGCTCCGGCTTCGTTTCCTGCATCAACTCCCCCACTTCTCCCTCCAGAGGGAGGAACGGAAGGGAGCGCGGGGATGCTCCACCCAGCGCAGGGGATGCCGCGGTGCCAGCCAGCGCAGCCTGTGTGGTCCCAGCCCGAGCCAGGGGGATTTCGGCAGGGAAGCCCCTGGCAGTTCCTTCACCAGCCGGATCCTCTTCAGGGAAGCTGCCAATAGCCCAATTAACACACCTACCCCATAAAAGCAGGAGTGGTGCTGCGCTGAGGGAAACAATCGACCACGCACTGAAGGGGTTTGCTGAATGAACTTAATTCAGCGCTTACGCCTTAAAGCTGAGCACATGCCTTACTGAATGGGGACAGGCACGTTTGGGGGCCTGCTGACCTGTCACCCAACATCAGCATCTTCAAAAGGAACAGCTCTTGGCACAAACAGCTCTTTCTTTCAGGAAAATAAAAAGGAAAAAAAAAAAAGGAAAGAAAACTGAGGAGAGGCTGGGGCTTTTCCACTCCGGAAGGTCACTGGTGGCTCCTGAAGGAGGAGGCAGCAGCCTCACCCACCTCCCTCCCCTCTGTGGGGCAAGGGGAGACCTGCCCGGGAGTGAACAGGGGAGGGAAACTGGGGCAGCTGGTGGGCCAGTTCTTTCTGGTATGGAAAAACATTGCTCTGTGAACATCCTGTGCCTACAGGAGAAGGGCATCGCTCCAGCATCGCGTAGCCCCAGCAACCGAGTGAGCGGCTGTGACTGTTCTTAAGCCCTCAGAAGAGACTGCAAATGTGAGTGCTGTGACCTGCCCAGTGGCTTTGTCCTCAGCACAGTCCTGCTTGGCTGCCCAGCATAGATGCAGGACCTGTATTGGCATCTCCACCTTTAAAGATCTCACTCCCTCACGGCAGATGTTTTACTGAGGGCAGATTTAAATTTGGGGACCAGATTCCTCTTCTATTTGCAAAGCTCTTTTTCTCTTTCCTGCTCTGGAAGTGCTCTCTGAATAAAGCCAAAGAGGATGCTACTGGGATTTTTAAGCCATGCTAGCACGTTTTTGCCCCTGTGGCTGTGAACCCTTTCAGAGCTGTGGATGGGAGTACACCGACCACGCCAGCACCCCTCAGAGGTTCACCAGGACCTGATGCTGGAGGCACCAGGCAGGGCAGCCCCTCCTGGGCAGGGGGTTGCAGTAACTGGGTAGGTGGCGCTGATGGATGGACAGACAGACAGACGAAGGATTGGGACTCCAGCAGCTGCATGGGCTGTGGGGACACAGGTACTGCACAGCTCCTCCTCAATCAGAAGGCTCCAGGACTTCTCTCAGTCAACACTGCCAAGCTAAGGGCTTGGCCCAAAATTTGCAGGTTTAAACCAGTTTTTCTGTCAGATCTGTGACATTTCACTTATTCAAGTGAGAAAGAGATAACTGCCTGCCTTTCCACAAGCCACCCCCTCACCCCCAAAGCTCTCTTCTCCCCTTTCTCACCAAAATCAAGAGAGAAATGCTTAATGCCAAAATCACTCACAGCACTAAGGATGGGATAATTAAACACTGCAGATTTTTAACAGTCAGAAGAAGAAAAATTGCAAAGCAGAGGGTATGTATTTGTCACGTGG
This sequence comes from Dicrurus megarhynchus, assembly GCA_013399195.1. Lineage (NCBI taxonomy): Eukaryota > Metazoa > Chordata > Aves > Passeriformes > Dicruridae > Dicrurus > Dicrurus megarhynchus. The sequence goes on along the minus strand of VXAD01006706.1, from coordinate 1,113,793 downwards.
TGAAACCAGCTGTGGAAGGTTTTTCTTGGAGTTTTGAAACAATTCCAGCTCTTTCTTTTTTTTTTTTTTTCCCTTTTCCCAGTGTAGTAACATTTTTCTGTCACAAGCGAATTAGTTGCTAAAAAATGCATAAAGATATGTCACGCCAAGCTGTGCCCAGGTGTTTCACTTTCCCCCCTCCCAAAAAAGGAGTTTTCTTATAACTAAAGAATGAGAAGGAAGCAGCTAGAAATCTGTAATGGTTCCATTTATTAATACGTATATCACAAATACTCACAATATCAATGCATTCTCGTTGGCATGCTAGACAGAGGCATTATTAAAAAAGTCCTATTTTTTTTTAAAAAGGTTTTAAACTTTTGCTTTCCCCCAAAAATATTTCATATGCCTGTTTTTTTTGTGATTTTTTTTTTTTTGTGTCTGTGTGTGTGTCTTTATTTCGATTCGATTCAACAATGTATTTGGTGGCTGCAACCTCAATGCAAAAAGAAAGAAAAAAAAAGAAAGAACAGGAAAAAGTATGAAGGCCGCAGTACAGCACAGTTCAATTAGTTCATAGCTATGTAATAAAAATAAAGGGAGCAAAAATTTCTGCCTTCACAGTAAGCAACAACACAGCTTAATAACAGTATTACACAGGATCAGGTTCCGAGGCAAAATGCACTAGACAAAGCCTACCGGGATACGCACTAGGCATACAACACTGAGTAAGAATCAAAGATGTAGAAGAACATCAGGAATAACAGTTCCCTTCAAGCACAACATTTTAACATCATTTTCAAGTATCTGTATGTTATGTTACCGATTCCTTTGTTTTCGGGGAAAGGGGGACAGGCGCAGGGGAAGGGGGAAAGGATGGAAACCTCAGTAAAGCAATAAACAAAACGAGAAATTAAGATAAAACCAAAAGAATATATATTTCATATACCGGTTTATATGAATGTGTGCAACACTTATTAACCATGGTGAAAGGCTAATTATGCCCTCCAGTCACTACATGCACAGCCCGATCAATGCTGTTAATGAGTTACCTTTGTTAACTTACGATGCAACTACTGTGTGACCAAGAACATACAGACGGTGCCGTCCTACGCCGAGCCGCGGGGGTGGGGTCTGGCTCTGGGGGCCGCTCTCGGTGGCACCGTGGAACTTCACAGAATGGGACACTACGCATGGGACAGTTCGGGAGGTGGGGTGCGAGTGTGCGCGCGCACGGGCTTGCTCGTGGGGGTGTGCGTGCGTGCGTGCGTGCGAGAGACTGTGTGCTAGAACATTCATGTCAGTCTTTCTCCAATTCTGCAGCTCCTGGTCTTCACACAGGCTCTGGACTTCACACTTCTCGAAAGACTGGAGGAGCGGGGAGGATGAAGAAAAAGAAAAAAAAAAAGCCAACAAGTGGGTTGCTTTGATTGCCAACAGTATTCGCAGCGGGTGTTTTGCTCTCTCTTTTCAAGAAAACTGAAATGACAAAATTCAGCACTGCATTTCCCCCCCTACTACACACAATATTGGGATGAAAATCCCAAAGCAAAGAAGCCCATGGGAAGGCTTAATTCTCAATGAACACGTGTCGCTGTTCTTGCCGCTGAACGGAGAAACGACTCAGAGTCCAAGCTCAGGGTAAAAGGAGGCCGAAGCCATTTAATAACTTCTTAGAGGTTTTTATATTTTAGTTCGCAAAAAGTGTGTTAAATGGCATAAGGTAATTGGTTCTTTTGGCCATCCACCCCTTAGGGTGATTGACGAAGTTCTAAGACACCCATCTCTAAATGTTTTTCTAGTTGGAACCACAACAATGGTGAAAAACAAGCAGCAGGTGCAAGAAGTTTACAGAACTGTAACATTGTTTTGAATTACTTGCATGGGAAAGAGAGAGCTCTCACAAAATGCTGCTGAGAGCTGAAGAAATTCCTTGCTGAAGCTTTTTCAGCATCCATAAACACGCTCAGAATGTAAAACTTGCTGTCTTCAGCAGTAGCAGCACAGCCACAAGATACCAAGGCTTTTATAGCTTTACCACCTGGAAAATGGGAAAAGCTCACCTTGTTACACCATCTCGTACTGGTTAGCAGTAATAAACCGGGACAGACAGCATGCCAGCAGCATCCCGATCAACTGTTCCAGACAAGAGAGAGACAGAATAGAATTTAGTTAAATTACATCTGTGCAAAGCATTGGTAAACAAGTATTTCATGTTCTGGAGTTATTAGGCACAACGTATTTATGCCCTATTGTAAGGACCACTCTAATGAGAAAAACAGCATTAAAATCTCTCATCTTTCTTCGTCAAATCTTCCTCAGTTTTTATCATTTACTTGACAGGCAGCATGCCTTTTTGGTATCCTGTTGTCAATGCCTGGCCAAGCCAGATGTGGATGAATAAACTACTGTGGGTATCAGCATGTTACAGGCTGTGTTTCACTTGCAAGCTCCACCTGGGTCCCTCACCAACACCCATCAGCCCTGAGAGCTGGTGCCTTTAACTTCTTTATCAGTGTGCCAGGGAAAAGCTTCCTGATGTCCCAGAGTGCTTCCTTTACAAGTGATGCAGCACTGTAGAAATGAGTGCTATAAATCTGGAAATAAATTTTAAAAAAAGTCATTCACTATTTCCTTGGCTGTCACTCAGATTATTGAAAAGAGATCCCAGGCTTCCACTCGTCAATAAGCACTCAGTCTTCTCAGTGTTTTGTCTACTGCAGTTTCTTAGTGCTTTCTGCGTGTGCCAACAGTGTTAATATGCTGTAAATAATTCAAATTTGCTTTCTCATTGGGGTTGGTCAATTAATTAACTCCTGAGCATATCCAGACTATTACAGCTCATCCCTGGCTAAGGAGGTGAGGCCCTAAGGTTGTGTCTGGTGATGGACAAGGCTTCCCTGGACTGGGCTCCCAGCAAGGGCTGTCACTGTGCCTCCGGCTGAGCCCACACACACACCATCTCTGCCTGTCTCCTGCTGCTGCAGGCAGAGCACATGGCGAGGGGAATCACAACCTTTTGGCAGCAGCAGAGCTCCCTCAGAGCCTGCAGAGCATGCCCAGGTATGACTGGCTGGCTGCTCACCCAAACTGCCTCCTCCTATTTCACTCCTTGGCATTGCCTGTCCCTTCCCCTAGACCAGGCAGTGCTCCCTGTTACCACAATCATCACCAAAATACACATCCTATGTACCAGGCAATTGCTCGATTTGGGCAAGCCCAGAGCAAGGCCAAGCCAGGGTAATTCAAATCTGGATAAACTGTTTCCTGCCTCTAAGATGTCACAGTCCTTGTCAGGACACATTTCTTTTGCCAGAAATTTGCTCCGTTTCCTGTTTCAGTGTCCACCAGAGCTGTTCTGGGAATTTCAGAAGGGCACAGAGTCAGATTTAAAAGCAGGCTGAACCCTCCTGTTCCCACGTGCACCCCTGATTTTGGCACCAAGGATGACACTGCCTTGGTTATAACTAGATGTGGGGCACAGGTACCACCTCCTGAGCAACCCCCAATAAAAACCAAAGCTACCAGGGTCCAGGGGCTGTGTTTTTGGTTGCCAAAAGAGATGTGGATGGTGAACACCCTCCTCTGAAAATTTCACTTGATACCAAGAAGACATTTTAGCCATATTGTTGGCTTTTCTACTCAACTTCTCTAGGCAGGTGTTGAGGCAGGATGGAAGAGCAACAAAGACGATGCCAGCATTGTCTGGCTGGGCTTTGGATTCCATGCTTAAATACTCCTGTCACTGGGAGGATGATTTGATCAGTTGCTGAAGATGTTGCTGAAAACCAACCACATCCTACAGCTTACATGATACTCCTGCAGCTGACTGATGCACTGTTTCTGAAGCTCAGTTCAATTTTGGAGAATGGGATTTCTGTTTTGGACAGTGGTATGTACTTCTCCATGCTCTTGACAGGAGTGGGTGCCTCTGGGTGGCCCTGTCCCACCTCCTTCACTGTTGCTTTGCTGTGTTTGTGGTGACTTCCAGTCTCTTCTCACCTTCCTTGACTGGGCTCAGGAGTTACTTCTCTGCCTTACTGCATTTTTCACTAAGATGAACTTTGCAGTGTATTTCATCCAAATTCTTTTCCCTGAGCAAAGTCCAGCCCAGACCTAAATCAATTCCTCTCTCATCCTAAAATGGCCAAGAATATAATTACATTGAAGTAGTTTGTTTATTTTTCCCCATCACAAGCACCCAGATTACGGCCACTGTTCTTCTCAACCACAACCTGCTGCTTGTATCAGGTTTACAAGGGGAAAGATGCTGTAGCCTGTACAAATAGGAAGCCACAGGCTTTTCTTTCCCCCTTCAGCTGGAGCAGACCTCCCTTGCTACCTTTAATTAGGGATTCTTCTGTCCTGGGCAGCCTGCAACTCTAATAATCAGTGTGTCTAAATTTTGTGGCATATGCAGGCATGTAACAATGTTTTGTTTAACTCAACTCACTCCTAAGACAAAAGGCAGATTACTCATGAATATCTTTATCATCTTTGACCCACTTACTGATTCTTGGCTCTGACCTTAGGCTGGTTTAGGCATTTAAGTGGTTATAGTGACATAATATTTAACTCTGTATTTCAAAAATAATGGCATGCATGTCAAGCCCTTGCATACACATTTTATTCAGCATTTCTAAGTATTACCAGGACATAGCAGAGCTGTAAAAAATATTCTAGGAATACTATGAATGCATATAAAAACATGGGGTTTTCGACGTGTGGACTTCCACATTTAACCACGAGAGCACTATCCCTCCTGCAGCCAAGAAGAGGCAATATTGTACTGAGTTGCTGAGTTTTCTTCATGGTGCTCTTTCATTACAGGCATAACTACAGCCCCCTGCATTTAAGTCAGGCTGGAGGCTCCCGGACTGTGCAGCACAAATGAGCACTCTCCACCCTGCCTTGCTCTCTGCATTTGTTCCATCACTCGCCTCCTCTGCTCTTCAGGCAGGAGGAAGCCCCTTATCCTATTGTGCACCAGGTCCCTGCAGCTCCTTTGAAAAAACAGAAGAATTTGCATTAAAGGATTCCCACAAAGAAACTGCTGCTGGGAGCTGCATTCATTTCCCTGCGCTCCCATTGCCTCTCAAATGCCCCATCTCAACTTTTATCCACTTATTCGTTTGTTTTATTTTACTGTCTTGATTTTTGAGTGCTAAGATGCCAGACTTGGTTCTGCATTTTTGTTCTCTCTCACTTTTTTCTTTTCTTCCCTTTTTTTCTAAGATTATCTTGGTCTTCTGAGGTATTATATGGAAAGAATACAGTTTTCCATACCCTGGTTTTGCAACAGGAAACTTGAAAATGCTGACAAATTCTTTGGTTTAGACAACTGGGAAACCCACACCCCTCAGGTGTGTCTCCTATACTACCATCCTGTTGGCCACAGCTCATTCCAGCAAGCAGAATACAGTAAATTTCTTCATCTCTCCATGGTTTGTAGGAGTAATCTCAGGCACATCTCAGTTCTGACCACTGGAAACCACCCACAACAATTTCCTAGCAGTCTTCTCCCTACTGTACACGTAATAGCTGGCTTTTTAATACAGCTATTCTGTAGGAGTTATCACTGACTGGAAGCTGTTCTGCATGACATATTTATTACACCTTATTATACTGAAGAGAAAGAAAATGAATTGCAATTTGAATTTCCATTTTATTTTGGGTCTTCGTGTCATCACCATTTTTCATTCTTTGGGAGAATTTCTGTAAATAGAAATGTGTTGAAGTAACTTGGAATTCATCAGCACATCAGGTAAGCTAAAACTGGGGGGGTTTCCATCCATCAGGGATAATTTTTTATGTCAATACCTTGCCATATTCTCAAAATGCAAATCTCCAAGCATGTGGGTTCTCTGGCTCTATTTTAGAAGAGAGAATTTTCTATCTCACATGTCACTTATTTGAGTCAGCCTCCTGTGCCATGGTGTGCCTCTGTCACAGGTCCTACCTCCACACTGAATCCACACTAATGAGTCTTTAGAAACAACCCAGTCTTAGACCAGATTTCAAGTCACATACTGGATCTTGATGTGGAACCCACTCCCTAACCCCTGAGCAAGTCCCAGCCTCCCTGTGCTCAGGGAGGAGTTGTAGCAGATGAGGTGGGTGATGTCTGCACCAGAACTGCATCCACGTTCAGGCAGAGCTACTCACATTAATGCTGACAGCAAAGAGGGCAGGTGGATGTTGCACAGTAGAGAGGGTCCATGGCTGCCTGGGAATGTATCTTAGAATGATGGGAACTGTATATGCCCAACAACTGGTTTGGAGCATGTGGAGAGCACCTGACTTCCAGTCCTGGAGCACAAAGGGAATACTGTGGCCTTAACACTGCACTGAGTCTCCCCTACTCACAATCTAAAAACACCTCCAGTGTCTCTTGCATTCCTTAAGCCAATGCCTGTAGTTTTATCTAGGCACAGCTCTCCATCATCTATGCAGTTTGCATAATTTTATTCTCTGTTGGGCACAACACGGCAATCATTTTTCTGCTCTGAAGAGCACCTGCTAAACGGAAATTATTCCAGCTGAAATTCAGCATTGGCATCCAAGTCCAAAACCAATCAAATTTTATTTTATTGTTATTATTTCAAACCCGAGGAGCAGAGCAGACAAGGTCAGCAAAACAAGTGTTTTTTATAAAAACTCTTGAATTTGATGGGGAGGTCTGTGCCAGGCCTGTAAGATTTGCAATGCCATTACATCAGCCTTCCCTATTTCTGGGCATCAGCACATTCCCCATGCTAGTCAACACCTAACAAATCATGTGAAGGAAAGGCCCTTCAGCATGCTTTACTGTAGAAGAGCAACATGATTTAATTTGTCTTTTATTTAGATTAAACCTCTCCTCAATAGGAACAGCGAAACCTCGCCTACAGCTGGAGCCCTGCCTGGCATTACTGCCAGCCACGTTAACCTGAAATCAATTTGTAAACACTGTCCCTAATTGGGCCCAGCAAAACAGATTAGGCAGTAAATTACAACTGGCCACCTATTCTTCACGGCCTGGGAGAGCTGCATTTTTCTCCTCTGCAGCCTCTCTCTTCTCCTTTTGACACGTTTGCTAAAACCCCAAGCAGCTGGATATGTCCTCACAGTGCCAGAGCCCAGTGCCTGTGACATCCCCACCTGGCAGCAGGGCTCGTGGTGCCATCAGCTGGGTGAGATGCCAACACCACATCAAAACACATCTCATTTTCCCCTCAGTCACAGGGACAAAGTGCCTTGCAGCCCGTGCTGCCTGCAGCCTGCCATGAAACGCCCATTAAAGGCTTTCAGGCAGTGTTGGTCCTGACTTTTTCCCCCAGCAGCATATTTTACAATTCTATTAATCTCATTTTTCTTTTGGATAGCTTTACACAGGGCATTTAAAAAGACGCTTTACAGCCTCCTGGGTATCTAGAACCCAAACTGAAACCCAAGCTTGGAGTCCTATAGCAGTAATCAAGCCATAATCAAGGCTGGAGAACAGTATCAATGCTGTAATCATTCAACAAGAACTGGAATAGCCTATCAACAAAAAAACCCTGACCTCCCCTCATCCATGCACGAACAGCTCCTGTCTGTTCACCTTTTCTGGATCCCAAAGGCCCAGCATGCAGGCACATGCTCTGGGCAGCTGGTGTTGTGATGGACCAACATTTCCACCCACATGAAACTGGTTGGCAGCTCCAACACCTTGGCTACAAGGCATCAGGCTTCCAGATATGCCCAAGGCAGGGCACTCAGCCAGTCTGAGCCCAGACAATTTTAGGGCTCCCTCAGGTTATGCATAGATGATGGAGAGGATGTGGGGGCCATTTTCCACACAGCTTGGGGACAGTTTTGAATTGTCCATATTTCCCTCTCATTTGTGAGTGTTTCCAGTAGAGTCCTTGCTGTCACACATGAAGTGACTGGTATAAAGAAGCTGAAAGATGCAGGTGTTTTCCTGCCCCTTCTTGATCAGAACAATCTGATGAGGCCTACACTTCCCCCTGTTCCTGTCTACCTGAAGGCAGCTTGAATATCATGGAGCAGAAAACCCTTTCTTAGCTCTCCTCTTGTCTCTCTTGTGCCACACTCCTTTTGGTGCAGACAAAGAGTTGGTTTAATAATCTGATTTTGGTAGACTTAACATTTCTCAGTGTTCAGCATTAAAGGGAAAATAAATAAAATGGGTCACAAAGTGTCCCTTCCAGGCTCCAGGTCCAGGATGGGGAGGCCTGAAGGTGCGCTCGTTTGAATTCTTGAGTCCTTTAAGAACAAATAAGAGTACTTAGAAGATAGCGGCCTACCCAAACAATGGATAAGCTATTTGTCTTCTTAGCTGTTTATGCTCCATTTAAGTCAATGTTTTATTGTGTTAACCTCTATTTGACCCAGTGGAGGGACAAGTTGTTTTCCTTGAGCTAGTCATTAGCTCAACCGTAACTGATATTCCCAAGGAGAAACTTCATTTAAGTTGAAAAAAAGAAAATCAATGAACAGATGACCTCAGGACTAATGAGCATGCTGAGTTCAGTCCCTTTCCATAATTCTTCCTTCCTTGAAGTCCAGGTAAAGAAAAAGAGGGGAAAAGAAAAGGGGGGGGGAAGGGGAGTGTTCATGCACTTACCTGTGAGAATGCAATCCCAAAAGCCACTCCAGCTATGATTCCCATATTTGTCTCCATAAAACTGGTCACCAAGTCATAACAGCCCTAGAAAACAAACATCATCATTCCTTGTACTGACCTTCCCTGCCATGAATGCATACATACAGATTTCTCATTTAGAATGAACTCTGGCTAGACAATATTTCTGCTGTAATTTCCAACAATGTCACCTTTTTTTTTTTAAATAGCAATTCTGAGTGAATGATGGGGAGTGGTGGCAAAACCAGTTCCTTTTAGAAACAAATGCATTTCATTACTTTTAAAAGCTAAATGTGATGTTGCACTCATTTTTATGTGTCCTTTTAAAGAAAGTCAGTTAAAAAACAACATAGTTCTGACCTGAAACCAAACCAGTAACAATACACCGATGTTATAATACAATACAGATGTCAAAAATGAATAAATGATGCTGATTTCCTAATACTCTAGATATTTAATAAAGTGTCCCTTGAGGCATTCTGCTTGCCTTTACCCATCAAAGGACACCAGGCAAGGCACTGAACAGCATGTAACTTTAAACCATGTAACAAAGTTATCAAGGGTTTTGTATGAATTTTCTTGGTTCATTTGCCCTTGGACATAAAATTCCCTGTCCTGCTCCCCAAACCGAGTTTTCTCTCTGCTGACTTCCTTCCTCAGGCCTCAATTCACAGCCCAGAGTGGGGCCAGAGGATTCATCTACAATATCTGCCCTTCTCTTGGATAGACTTTTTTGAGAGGTTCCCCCTCAGTACAATAATGTTTGCCAAGATTCTCCCCTCACCTATCTGACCCCTCAAAAATTTAAAATTATCTTTCCCAGTTTGTGGTGCCTAAATTAATCTAAACAAGTGACTTGATATGTGAAGAAAAAAGGAATGATGGCATCTATTTTTTCTTTCATTATTAACCCATCTGTCCCCACGACCCAAAGTCACTGCTCAGCCTTTTGTCACCTTCCTCAAATGACCAACACTCTGGCTTAAGTCCAGCCCTGAGGAATTTTATACATTGTAACTTTATCCACTTTATCAGAAGCTGGAACTCAGAAATAACAGTGAGCTCCCTTTCCCAGTTTGGACTCCTGTCCCGTAAGAGAGAAGGGTCTCCACATTTCACCTGCATCCACACACCCCTCATTCTGCAAGCACTGTAGGAACTCTGTATGACCTCAGAACATCAGCTGCTTGTAAAAAATAACAGCAAGAAGGACGAACAGCGTCCTTTATTAGAGACAGGCAATTCATGAAATAAATTGTACCATTTCTTTAACTTCTTTTATAACATCAGAAGACATTTAATCCTGAGGGTAACGAAGTGCTGAACCTAATAGTAGCTGAGGACCAGCACAGCTGTGATTCATTTCAGAAATGTTTAAGTGCACATATTGACCTTAACTATGTTTTACCACAGTGTACAGTGAGTCTGATTCAAGATCGCTTATTTAACCCATCAAGCAACTACAGTTTGCATGCCTTACGTGTTACACAATGAGTTTGGATTTCTCAAGCAGTATTTTTGTTCTGTCTCACATGGCTTAATGCTCTCCCTGCTCTTCTGAAATCTGTTCTGTTGAAGAGCCTTCAAGAGGTGCAACACCGAAGCACAGTGGTAATTTGAGGGAGACAGAAGATCTTGTCAACAAAACATGCAGTGGGGGAGTTTGGATGACTCTCCTCACTTGAAGACTGTTTTCCCAAGCCAAATAATCTGTTTACTGAAGTACATTGTTTACATATGGCTTAATCACTCAATCCTAACTGTGCATGGACTGAGAGTGCAAGCAGCACCCACGAGCTGCATTACAGGACAGAAGTGTGTGAAGCACAGTGTGAGCACCTCTGGGTGCTGATCCAGAGATCCAGAGCACAGAAGGGACGGTTTCCAAGGATCTGGTCTTTCTTGACTCCATGCATCTGTTCCTTTCTTAGGATTTTAGAGAGAAATAGTTCTTGAGGTTTCTTGGTAAAGAACTGTGATTAAAAGCACTAGATGAACATTAATTAGCTAATCCTAATGACAGCTCTTAAAGTTAGGTATTAGTGCTGTCCAAGATGAAGAAACAGAGAGCCTAAATAATTAACCCAAGGTCACTAAGCAAGTTAGGGTCAGAATTGGCAAAGAAAATCCAGGAATGCTGTCTTTTAGTCCCGTAATTATATAATTAGTTTAATCCTCTTTGGTTTATTCATTATTAGTCCTCAGAAGCTGCTAGTAATTTGATTAGCTCATAGAGAACTCATCTTACTGATAGTTTTGCAAGAGCCACCAAAAGATGTAATCCAAATATACTTGTCCACAGGCAATATCTATTTTCTTTTTTCTCCAACACACAGAGAGCAAAGGGCCTGTTTCCAAGATGAGCAAGGGGCTTGGGTCAGAGGCAAGGATGTTTGCTACCTATCTGGAGTGAATGGATGGGGCCAAAAAACATTTCCTCCTGCTTGCTTTTTATTCCCATGTGCCTTTCAGAAGCATTCCACTTTGCTCAAGTGTCTGGGACAACTCCAAGTTCTCACAACTGCTGAACAGAAATCTGCAACTTTCGGTTATCAATGGCTATGTCAGAAAATGAGACAAAACCAAGTGAACTTCCAAACATCCAAATTTCCTCTAGGTAATTAAATCAAGTAATTACTTCAACTGTTTCATGAAGAATCAGTAGTCCTTTTCTGTCAGGTGATTTATGCATTTGACAGGAGAGCAAGGAGCAAGGATGGCTGGAAGTGTGTTACTAGCCCTGGACTAGGACACACCCATCCCTCAGTCGCTTCCTACAATTCAGCAGGCATCCTGTGCCACGAGGGGCTCAAAAGTGGACAGGGATTTCCCTGTACACACAGAGCAAGCCTGGCACTTGGGGGAAACATCAGATCAGTGCTGGGAATGCAAATGGTACCTAAATGTTTATGCAGCCAGGAAAGGTTCAGAGTGCATGCCTGTCCCGAACTGCAGAGGTGGGACCTGCTGGTGGAACCCCAGTCACACCAGAAAGCTTTCCTGCTGGGAAGAGGAGCAGAAGCAGGGGCTCAGGGTGGGCTGCCCAGGAGGCACCACGCTGCAGTGGCTGCTGGCTGTACTGCACATGCCCTAGATCCAGCCTGCCCTGCCTCTCCCCTTCCTTCCACTTCTACAAAAACATCAAGTTAGTACAAATTCACAAGGAGCAGCTGAACAGAGTGGCTCACCCTCTATACTCGTGCAAGGTTACTCTGCTGGTGGTGACTGAGTTACTCAACCAATGGACACCACCAACATTCCACATATGTCTGCAACAAGTGGCTCTCATTAAAACATTGCAAAAAAAAGAAAGGCTTAGTGGAAAATAATCCTCCAGCATCCCCTTTTACAATACATGCCAGAAAATGTTGTCCACTTGACTGGTTTTCAAAGATGTTTCAGGCTGTGCTCAGCCACCAGTCCAACCTTCTGAGCCACAGGTGACTGAGGTGAAAAAGACAGAAACAGAAGAGAGAGATTCATTTCCATATTTCCCCTGTTGTCTACTCAGGACTTCTATTTATTTTTAAATAGATCTCTGAAAATAAAAACAGAAAAGAAAATAATCCTTAAGTCTGACTAAGCTATGCTGTAACTTAGAATGGTGATTTGGCCACAATGTCTTTCCTCTTACCAACAAACTGTTCCCTCTCTTGCAAATCTCAAGTGAGAAAGAAAGAATTGATGATGCACTAGCACTTGAAGCAATAACTTGAGTTGCACTTCTTCAGCACAGTGTCTAATGCATAGGTGCTGCATTATTTTCTCTTTATTCTTCCCTTTCTTAGTGTTTTCTGTATTTTTATTCTCCAATTATTAATTTTCTTCCTGTTCTCCCAACTTGCCTTCTCAACCCTATCTCTGTCTTCCCAGCCTGCTCCTTCAGGGGACCCCAGGGAAAGGGTCACTTTGGCTGTGCTGTGCTCGCAGCCCCTCATGTTCAAAGATTTTAACTCCCAGTAAATGTACCCAAACAACCACAACTGTCAATCACCTGTGTTTTCTCAGAACTGCTGCACCTGGGACTGGATTTGAGAAAGGCCAGCTTAAAGAGTATGAAGCAAGTGTAGGACCAAGCCCATCCTTACCATCACTCCAGCCCTATTTGCACATTATCAACCAACCATTTGAAATGAAATGCAACTGCAAGCAGCCATGCACTGCACTGGGGTGCTGGATGGCATCACAACTGCCTCTGGCACAACATTACTGGTACCTTCTGGTTTACTTTAGTGGCAGCCACGGTCATGTTGCGCAGATCCTGAGTGTTACAGTCACTGGAGTTCATGCAACAGCTTGTAGGGATGCCGTGCTTGAAGAAGTAAGGGCTGGTGCTCCAGTTGGTGTAGCTCTGAATGCCACAGCAGCTCAGCTAGGAGGGATAAGAAGCAGGTTTAAAACACACGAACAAATAAACAAACCAGAATTAAAACAAGTACAGAATCATCATGCCCCACCTTATAAGCTTATAATCAAAATAAAGACAGGGCATCTCAAGTTTGGAAAAGCAGATACCACCCCTGCCCCATTAATTATGAAAGTATCAGGGATGTAATTTACAGAATATGGGAGCAGATGACCTACTGAAAAGAAGGTATTTTATGAGCAGAACTAGTATTTGTAACATTTGACAAAAGTCCAGCCATAAACCCATCTTTTTTAGTTGAGGGTCTGTTGGACTTTTTGTTTGTTTTCTTTACTTATTTATTTGATTAAAGATGACCTTGTAAATTCAAGGCCTCAAAGCATTACACAGGATTACGTGTAACACATACAGATTCAAACTAGTACAAATCTATAAGGTGAAGCCTCTCTAACTTGCCAAAATAATTTCTAGGACAATTCACTGAGCTGTGAATAGAAAGAGACCATATGTTCACAGGGTGTATCTAGGAATTCAGCTAGAAAACCCTAAATTGGGAAGGATGTTCTGATTTAGATTCTAAGCTAGAAGACAGAGACTCAAAAATATGGAGTATGTGCTGAATTTTCTGCATGGAAAGGGCTTATAAATGAAGTTCCTGTAAAAACAGAGCTATGAATAAAATGAACATTTTGCTACAACAGAAGCACTGAAAAACTGCTCAGATCTATTTAGTTTGGTCAACTCCAAGGAAGCAGGATTTTAAAAGACAGGTTAACGTTATGCAAACAGACAATTTGACAGCAGAATATACTCAGTTTAGAGCACTGCAGTAGTCTGCTAGCCAGGAGAAGCCAGGTTAGAGTACAGCTTCAACCATGCTGAAGGGTCCAACATAACAGTTGTGATTTCTAAAGGTCTAGAAGTCATCAATACAATTACACTGACATTCCAGCCATTCATCGAGTTACAATCATATGGAAAGCAAATTGGCTCAGAATGTATTGCAAGCTGAAGGAATAGCTTCTTGCTATGGTACAGCTTCCAGTGGGAATTTAAATGTGAATTTTATCACTCTGTGCTGTAGTTGGTGGACTTGGTCTCTCCTGGGTGGCATCCCCAACTGGTTTGGCTGTGCTGTGGCATTTGCTCCTGCCCTGTGCCCTGTGGAAGGCAAAGCAACCCCCTACTGCCCTGCTGCCACCCCCCGAGGGTCAGAAAGGCTCTTCCACCAAGCTCCTACTCCATCCCTCCAGAACAGCTTTCACTGCCAACCTCAGCAACACATTCTTCCACTCCATTTTCCTCCGGGGATAATACACCCAGTTTTTCTCCTTAACTCCCTAGGTCTCCCTCGCCAGCCTCTCACTGTACTTGTGAAGAGAACTGCTGCAGTTTTTGTCAGTGATACAGGATACAAGATTATGAAACCTTGTCTCATCCAACTCAAATTTAAAACATTTCATAATCTTATTGGCAAATTCCCTTAGGAAGAAGGTGTGTTCTTTAGGAATAGAACTGGCCCCTAAACCTTATTCAAGATCTGGGACCAACAATGAGCCAGTGGGACAGGCCCTGCCTTTATCAGACAGCTTTTTCACTAAAACTTAGGCATCTTGGGCAAGAATTTCAGCTGAAATACTTTTTCTTTAGACCAGTGTTGCCAGCTTCTAATTTTGCTTGCAAAATAACAGCTTTCAGATCAAGCCATCCAAACTTTGTGTTCTGGCATCAAATCCGAATGTGTGCTTTCTCTATTGACTAATTTTTGGTATCCAGTTTTAGACTTACACTTTCCTGTACGTTATCCACTGCATGGCTCCGCTCATCGTTCTTGTTGTAATTCTGGATTGCTTCAGTGTATGTCCTAAGGAAAGTGTCCTTGATCTGTGAGGGTGAGGAAAAAAAACAGCCCACGTGAGCAACAAGAAGCACAACATCTGAAGCACTTTTTGCAGGAAGCAAATGCATTTCCAAATTTCCTAACAAGACACCCAAACTAGCCCTTCCCAGTTGTTTTTAAGGGTGTTTTTAGAGCTGGCAGAGCTCCCTCTTAACTGTCAGGAGTCATTCATGCCATTTTTCCAGTGGGGTCTACCAGATAATAGAAATAAGACTACCCCAGCAAACTAGCCCATTCAAAAAAATCCCACAAAATGACTTAGCCTATCAGAAAGATATCATTTTACGCTTTTTCCCCCAAACACTTTGTTCCAGCACTAAGTCTGAAGGAGACTGTGTGCTTCTCCCTGCTCATGGATGCCAGGTGCGAGCCAAAGCTTGTGCAAACACCCTGGGGACATGAGCCAGTGGCACTATAGGAAGACATGAATCCCCTAACCAGGCATCCCCAGCACCAAAGGGACTTGGGTAAGGAGCAAGAGGTCCCTCAGCTGGAAAAGGTCAGGCACACCATCGGGAATGGCACTTGGACTGGGTGGAAAAGGGACTGGGAAGCAGATGATGTGGGCAACCCACGTGGCTGTGGCCTTCACAAGAGACTGCCTCTCCCAAGAGGGAGCAGTCTGACACAGGGCTGCAGGTTAGGTGGGATGAAATGGGAATCCTCAGCAGGTGGACAGGCACCTCAGGACCACATTAAAAACAATTCACCACTTGCAAGGGTGAATACCAGAAAACTCCATAGCAATGGAAATGTCATGTCAAAAGAGGAGGCTTGAAAACCAGATAATACAAAGAGAAGAGACAAGGAGGGTCTCTGGGGTTGTTCTGGTTCAGCACCAGCGGCATGTAGGTCCATGGACTTAAGGCCAGAGAGAGACCTGATTACAGTGGATAAAGCAGAAGTGCTACTACAAATCTAGACCATCATGCTTTTTTAAAGCTTCTTCCTGTCCCAGTTTCTTACCTCACTCTACTTCTAATCTCTCCTTATTCTCAAGATAGAAATGAAATCCCANCTTCTCCCCCACCCCCCCCCAAAAAAAAGAAAATGATTTACAAAACAGCAAGTCTGGTCTGTTGCAGAAGTGATCTCTGCCTTATATAAACCAGCACTTGCCTGGCTGAAAAAGCTGTGTTTAAGAAAAGCATTTAATCTATTTTTCAGCCCTCAGCATACGTAAAAGAGTAAAGATGATCTTACATGGTGGACACACAAAACCTGATAGCTCCAGAGTAAATCATCAGGCAGCTGAAGGCAAGAGCTTTGGCTACATCCCCTCATTTGGAATCGCATCAGTTTTTAAGAGCTGTACAAGTTATGGTTGCACATCAGCCACATCCCTGGAGGTGTGCTGGAGCCGCCCAGCTCAGCGCCCCACACATTCTCCACGCTCCAGGGAACTTCTCAGCAGCTGCTGCCCAGGGAGGCACTGCCAGATGCAAACTCAGCACATTTCCACCTACCTCGTGGCGAAAGACAAACCCTGAAATGCCAGCCACTAGCTCAGCCAGGAACACCAGGGACAAGAACATGGCATACTGAAAAGGCAGGAGGCAAGAGAAGTCAGAGCATGATAGGCTTTTGTCTCAGCACAGATATTATCACATAAAATGTAACTTTCCCCTCTAGGCACCCTTCAAAGATGTTGAGAAACCAAAGGTCTTTTGGAGGAGAAACACAGGTTGTGACCTGAATGTAATACATGTGTTTATACAACTCACAACTGATACATCTTGCTTAATTACAGACTTTTCTGACATTTCTCTTCCCACGTTTCTTAGCATTCTTATATAAATTAAAACACACTCACATGCCAGAGATGAATCCAAGTCACTCAGGTTTTGATCTTGCAAGAAGGAAGACAAACAGACCCTTCCTGCTTGCATGGTGCTCTGCTAAGGTAATTAGGCTTCCCCAGGTGTTTTGGTTTGTGTTTATCTATCTCACTGCCATACTGGGATTTGCAGCCTGATTCCTGAAGTTTCTCCAGTGAATGAACTGAAACATTGCCTTCACTGGAAATATTCTCACAGTAACACTAGACATATGCTCTAAATATTTTGCTGAGCCAAGGTCCACGTTGGGCTTTAAGTGCAGCATTTGGATCAGGAGCTAAATAAACCTTGAAAACAGTGCTTTCAGTGTAGGCACTCACCAACTATTAAAAAAATATTTAAGCAGAAATAAAGAAGGTAAAGAAAAAATGCGAAGTGGGATAGTAAAATATGAAGTTGGGGCTTAATCTTCTGGAGGAAAAATTACCTTTTTACTCCACCTAGTAAGTAACAGTTACTTAAGAAAGGAAACATTTTAAATTAAATTCAGACCTAGGAGGATTTAGTGGAGAAAGAGAAATTTTGCTTTAATGAAAGGTTATTGGGGAAAGGAGGACAACAGTGAAGGCAGAACTAGGGAAAAAAAAAAGTGTCCAATTAATGCAGCTGTCATATCACTGTCTGTTCAGGAGAGAAAAGAAGTTTAGAAATATTTCTTACACGTACAATGAAAATAAACCCACGTGCTTGGAACAGCACAAGCTATGTTAGTGACATACCTTTAAGGAAGTTACATGACTTATGGAGCAACCAGCAGAGCCTGATTTCCTATGGATTCATATCATTGTTCACCTTTATCCTTTTCCTATCTGGACTGCAGTGACTCCAGCAAGCCTCTACACATGCCCTGGCAGCACATCACCAGCAAGGGACAGCAGTGAGGTACTTGCCAGCTGGCCACCAGCTGATGGAACTGCAGCTGCTGTCTCTCCCCTTCTCCTCCCTGCCATCATTTGAGGAAATTAACTCTCTTTAAGATGTCTTTTCTTTTTTAAAATGCAGTTTAAACTGGAGAAAAATCATCCCATCTCCCTAGAAAATCAGTTCCAAAATACTGTAGTAGGAAATGCATTGTACTGTCAAGCCCTTTCTCACTACTTCAGTGCTTCACAAGTGCTATTTCCATCCTTCAAATTATTGCACGTGCAGGATTTCACTCCTAAATATGCCTAGAAACACAGTTTAACATGTAAGTTTGTTTAACCTGTGGTTACTTTGAATTTTAAGGTAGGCTGGAAAACTCAGAACAGAGAAACTCATTTAGAGAGAGGTTAAAGTGGACTGGGGGACAACAGCTTTACCTCTGCTCAGCGCACCTTGAGCCCCTGATGCTTTTGAGATGAGGCCAAACATACTACACAGTGCTCTGCTTCTTGGGTTGAATTGTTCTATCCTAGTGAATGTTAGGAGAAAAAGAAAGGCTGGTGTGCTTTTAGGAGGTACCAACTATTCTTTCCATAATTTCACATCAGGGTATTGAACTGACGCCTTAACATATAGTTGGAAAGAGTTTCACATTTATGATGCTTTGGGCACCTTTAAGATTGTAAATATACTTATGATCTGGCTCACAGAAAACCAGAACGATTGTAGGATGACTCACAGAGCAATTCAGCAGCATTCCACCCTGCTCCAAACACTTGGGCCTGTGTGCCATGTGGTAGCAAAATTCAGTCATAGTCAATCAAAAACGGGTTTTGGCAAAGGGTTTTCTTTTTTCCCCCTTTGTCCAAAAGGCCCACATGTCGAACATGCAGATTAATAAAATCTAACTTGTGTGCCTAAAAAGCTGCATCAACATCTCTCAGGGGGCGGGGGGAATGCCAGTTCACAGACAAAACCCCCTAAGGCACTGGGGTTTGCTCACCAGCTTCAGCATCCATGGGCTGCCACGACACGTGGCAAAGCAGCCGAAGAGGCCGAAGACGATGATGGTGGTGCCCGTCCCGATGAGCACGTAGGGGGCATTGGTGGAGTTCTCAGCAATGAGGGAGATGTAAGTGCCGAGGGTGAGCTTGCCCCAGACGCCCACTGCGAGGAGGATAACGCCGGTGATCTGCAAAGCAAGGGGAGA
Source organism: Dicrurus megarhynchus (assembly GCA_013399195.1). Taxonomy (NCBI): domain Eukaryota; kingdom Metazoa; phylum Chordata; class Aves; order Passeriformes; family Dicruridae; genus Dicrurus; species Dicrurus megarhynchus. The sequence goes on along the minus strand of VXAD01006706.1, from coordinate 1,095,010 downwards.
CGTGTCAGGAGCCACCGGGGCAGGCGTCCAAAGCCAGCACACAGGGATCCTGAAGGGACTCACTGGTGCTGTGCTGTTGGCAGAAGGAAGCCTCAGGACTTCTAACAACTCCAGAGGGATGGACAGACTAAACTAAAGTCCAGCATCTGGAGATGGTACATTGAGATTGCCACCGAAGGACAAACATCTCAGACTAATCACTGCCAAGGGAGGAGGCAGTGTGTCATCTGCAGGAACAGCTCTCTGCTCCTGCAGCCCACTGAGAGACACGGCCAACTCCACATGTCCGTCTGTCTGGGTGTCCCCTGCTCCCCTGGATCAGCCTCGGCTGGCATTGGCATTTCTGCTGCCACTTTGGGAGAGAATTAGCAGAGACTTCTGCTCTCCTGCTCACAGTGGCAATAAGAATACATCCAGCTCTTGTCCATCTTTCAGTGCAACTGTGTGAAAAGTGCTGATTCCTTGCTCTTGCACCCAACAGCTGAAGGTCAGAAAAAATCACTGAGGAGCCTACCAACTCACAGACATCAAATGCCCTCGCCAAGTCTGGTCCCCTCGCTGCACCGCACCATCTTCACCTCTCCTTCTCGCAAACAAAAGTGGATTAATCAGCAAAATCTGAAAGCAAGCTGCAGGAGACTGGGAAACCTGCAGAACAACTTTTGGTTTCTCACTTCCAGTTCCACAAAGGGCTGGTTTCTGTGCCTGAGCTGCTGAAAGTTTTACCACTGTCCCCAGGGAGGCATAAAAGCAGCCTTCACTGCCAAAACAAACAAGCAGCTTCACATATGAAAGAGAGCTGAGGCCTTGCAATAAAAAGCATTTTTAGTTGGCTGTTTGAAACAATTACTAACCCTTTACTATGCATTTTAAGAGTTTGGTTTCCCCACATCTCGGGGGGGGGCTATTCAATTTATGGCACACACAGACTTTGGAAAAAAGGAGGAAAGTCTCTTGGTGGTTGATACCCCTTCTGCTTCTTAATAGAGCTCTGATTTACAGGGATTTAAGGAAATCCCTGAGTTTGTTGGGAGGTCTAAGCCCCTAGCAAGCTTGGCACAGTGCCGAGGGGATGGGATGTTCCCACAAAGACATGCTGAAGATGCACCTCGGTTTGCAGCAGTGCTGGCTGGAATTCTGCTTGTGAAGAGGAAAAACCGTAAGACTTCCCTACAAACCTTTCCATGACCTTTATTTAGCAGAGCACAAGCAGTGTTATGACTAATGCCTACCTCCACCCCAAGGCAAGCCTCATTTCCTTATTTCCAAGACACACTTTTTATCACTATCTCTCTGTGCCATCACACAGTCTAGGGAACAATGAATGTACTGGTCTCTGGTTTGGTTTTTAGATTTTTCTTTAAAAGCAGGAGGGACATGGGCAGACAGAGGACCAGGACAGTGCTGGCCTGAGAACAAGGCAGCAGGAATAGACACTGCTCCTGACACCATCAGTACACACATCTTCCCTTTACTCTACCTCTATCTCCTTCCTTTGACCCGAAATCTCTCCACCAGCCTAATTCTGTGGCCTGTGGGTCAGTCTCAGTAGTTGCAAAAGCAAGGAGATGTGGGTCCACTTACACCTGAAAAGTCTAAAAGGAAACAGAGCACCTCCTCCAACGCACAGTCCTGCCCCAGTCTTCCCTACTCCCTGTGAAGTTTCAATTCAGACAATGATCACACAGGAGATGTACAAAGTATTTCAGATATCCTGGCAGTCAGAGCAGAGTGACAACCAGCCCTTTAACTTTTAGAGCCCCTCTGAGCATTCAGCATCCAGAGCAACTTTATTTACAAACACCTGCAAGAGCCAGCACACATGGAGCACGAGACCAGCAGTCACATTCCACCAGTGGACCTCTACAGCAAAATGTGGTCTTCATATGGCCCTGCAAGAATTTTAAGATTTTTCCTGGAAATGCTGTGACAGCTACAGCCTGTGAGGAGAGTGTCACAACCCCACTCCAAATCCTCAGCAGACACAGAAGAAATGAACTGGCAGGTGCATAGCCCATGATGCTCCAAATGATACATGTGGAGTGGTACAGAAAAACAAGCATTTGCAAAGGAAAAAAAAACAACCAACCCAACAAAAAAATTAGGAAGTTTGCTTCTAAAAAGCAACTAGTAGAGACATCCTACCCAAATGTAAGGAGATGCAGGATCCTGTCCTTCAGTGTCCTTAGGGGAAAGCAAAAGAGAAAAACTACCCAAAATACCAGGATTCAAGGCCTGTCACAAACTTACCCAATGCTTTGATTGAGGAAAAAACTCTGGAATTTTCCTTGGACTTTATGCAAGCCTTGGTTTAAGCAGTAATAGCCCACCCTGGATAAAACAGGCAAAGCTCACATCCACACCCAACCAGACATCATCACTAGAGAGATTCCTGCCAGCAGCCAGGGCTGGCCTGATTTATCCATGCTTAGGACCAGTTCCTATGATCATAACAAGCCCCAGAAACTCAGACAGGTTTGGGGTTTTTTTGTGTCCACAAATGGGCTTGCAAGTGATTTGTGCTGGTTTTGGTCAGCTCCTTTTCATGCTTGCGAACTGTCCCACCCGCCACGCTGTTTTGATGGATTTTTCCTGCAACTTCTGTTTCTTTTCTGTGCTCTGTCTCTGGTCTGCAACATTATTAGAAAGCTATTTCATCCTGGATTTCATCAAAGGTAGATGATATCTTCCTTACGAAAGTTCACTGCAGTGGAAGCCCTTGGACTCATGTTTCCTCAGCCAGGAAACCCGAGATGTAGCATTTCATAAAACATTATTAGTCCTGCCCTTCATTTAGGTCAAAATTTTAAAGGTTAAAAGAAAAAAAACCAGCACAGGAGATATCCAAGTAGGGTAAGGATTGTAAAGGCTCCACACAAGTAGAAATCACATTGTTTAGCACTAGCAGGTCTCACATTTCAGTGCCTCTGAGCTCAGGCTCAGCAAACACACCCCAGAAGCCCTTGACTGATGAGATGGCAGGAAATGAAGCAGGTGGGCCACCTGGACATTTTCTAAGAAAAACCCCACTGAAACCAAGATGTTCCCACAGAATGTTTTAATCTAGACGAATTGGATTGTTCTGGCTTAACAAAAAAAATCTGTGAAAAAAACCCCCAGCTCTACCTCTTGCCTCCCCTCAAGCGTGATATCACAGGCACATCCCACCAATGCCTGATTTCAGTCAAAGGCAGGCTTTCTAGCCCTTTTACCTTCCTTCAGCATTAATACAGATGTTTCCAATGTTACCAGCAGTATCGCCCCCAGTTCTGGAGCTCACTGGATGTGGTGAAAAAGCTGACATGCAACAGGCAGGCAGAAATACAACAGAACTGACTGCCAGCTCTAACTTCACTTGTCCAATAAACCAACTGCTTTTTAGAAACACACAGACAAAGATATGGCCAACAGCACTGACATGAGGGTGTGTGCCACAGCTTTACAGGACAGGGAGAGTGATGTCCTAATTACTCTGGGCATCGCTAAAATCAGAGCTAATTCTAAACACATGAAGTTTTTCCATAAAAGGCAACAGAAAAATGTCTGAGAATTACTTCTTTTAGTAGTGCCAGAAGAAAGATTAAACTATCAACCCCCTTCTTCTAGGTAACAGCAGCAAAGTCTGCAGAGAGGAATATTCAGAAAATAACTTCTGAACATGCACAGTCTGTAATTCTGTCAGAATTAGGCAGGAAAGCACTATCTACTCCTTTCAACTGGATGCACACCACTCCTAGAAGAGTCTATTGTCTTCATACCCCAAAACCCACAGAGCACTGGTGGCATGATATAAAGGTTGCTGCTGCTGATACAGGAGGTAGGAAAGGTTCTACACCTCACATCCACAGAGGTTCAAGACCCTAATCCAAACCCTTATTTATACTCAGGACTGCCATATGGAACGCTCAAAGTTTGTCAATTACAGACTGAATATAAATGTGCAGCAGGAATTGCTAGTTTATTTGTCCACATAATTGATGTCCTCCTGTTCATTACTGATGTCAGCTGTTTTGATTCCTAAGCTCTGTCAAAATAAAACTTGGAAGCCAATCCTGATTGCTGCAGAGCACACAGCAATCCCTACTACTCCCAAAAGCAGCAGGAAGAGCTCAGAATTTCTCTGGACCAGTTCTTTGTCTACAGAACTGAGATGCAGGAGGACAACTTCATTAACAGGCATCTCATTGTAGGTATAATTCTTCTATATTATTTCATATTTTCAACCTTGGTAAACGAATGCAAAATGTGTGCAACTTAAAAAGAAATTCAAAGCAGCAGCAAAGAGTCAGATACAAGGAAAATAACCACGTTGTTGGTATTTTCAGCTTCTCAGTTCCAAATACTTCCTTTTCCAAACACCAGCCTCCCTGCATTTTGGTAGAGGTATGCTGTCTCTGCACAGCTCTCCTGCAACCTTCTCCTCAAACAGGCTAGAGAAAGGCTGTGCATAAAATGGATGAAGCCAGGGGAAGGCAGACAAGAACTATCTCAATCCATCTTGGCTGAGACTGAAAGGTCTAGCAGTAGGTTTAGTAGGCTGTGAGGAAATGAGAGGACCAAGGCACACAGCTAATTAGCTCTTCCAGACATTTCCCCAAAGGAGGGAAACTTTTTCACGAAGAAAACGTCCGACCTTGACAACATCCAGAACAAATCCTGCGTTAAAAGCATGTCCAGAGAGACTTAAAAATAACTGGCCTACCTCTGAAAATTTTATAACTTTCCCAAAATAGGCAATGGATCACATTCAAAATGTTCTTGCCTTACAGCTTGTCAAGCACTGGGAGTGGCTGGCTTTGAGTCTTCTCCTGCCTCAGTCCCTGGGCTCTCATCAGGCAGGCAGGCAGGTGACTAAAACTAATATAAATCTTCCTTTGAGCTTCAGTGTCAGCTCTTTACAGGCAAAGCATTAAGCAAAGCTAGAACAGAACATGGAAATGCATGTAAGCCAACAACACACCTGAATCCTCTGTCCTCACATCTGCTGATCTTGACTACACCTGCAAACCCAGCCTGGGTCACCTTTGCACAGGTGATCTCTGCTGCACCGAACAGGAAATGAAAATGCCATGAGTAGTATCTTTGGAAGAAGGCAACAAGTTGCAAGCCAATACATAACCATTTCTGGCCCCTTTGCAAACTGAGAGGCAGTCTGTAAAGGTCACTGAGTTAGGAGAAAGCACCTGCAATGGCCATTCTTGTATGGAACTGTTCTAGCGTCTTCTAGTTCCTGACTTCACCATTTCTTAGCACATTCCCCCGGTACCTAACATGATTATTTTGTCCTTCTGCTCTTGGAACTCAGGCCTGTCCCTCTTCTTCTTCTTTGTTCCTTACAGATTTCCATGTAAATAATTCCTTCCCAAAAAGACACAGCCAAAAGGATTTAAAGGAAAAATGCTGTAAGATTAATTCACATTCCTCCCTGAGATCCCTTGCCTGTCTCACCTGGGCAGGCTGCCACGCTTTGGGCTCAGGGTTTTCTCCTCCTGTTGCATGTGTGGGATGTCCAGCACAATGAATCTTGCTTCATTCCTTCACCTCGGGAACCTGTTTGAGTTATGATCCCTGCTGTTCAGCATCCATCTAGCTGCTGTCACAAAATTGATTATCCACCACAGCCCTTGCTGTTTCTGTCCAAAACTGAGAGTATTGTGTACCTAAACTACTGGTCCACATCCTCCCCGTGGAAACCATCATGAGGGATACCAGCACATGCAAACCACAGCAGTGGGGATGCTGCCTCTGCTCTCGTGTCACCACCAGGTCAGAGCTGAGTATCCAGTGCACCCAAGTCAGGGGACAACCACTAGATCTGCCCTGAAATACAGTGGAGGAGATTTTTGATTAGACACTCTGATATCAATCTTAACGTCCTGTTCTCGCACAGCTCCTTCCTGTAAGTAGACTGCTATCCTATTTCCTTTCCATTTTTAATGTTCAGTGTTTGTCCTAGCTGGGACACTATTACAAGTATATGGATAGCTGTCCCAAGTGAGCTGCCATCAGATTAAGGTCCGCAGAGGTAAAACTGTAGTGCTGGTAAAAAAAAAAAAAGGCAAGAAATCAAAATATTGACTCTCACACAGATGACAAACGGAACACCAAATGATCTTGGAGCTGATCTGGCTACTCACCACCAACTCTGCAGACAACAGAGTGTGTACTAATCCCTAACTTTATTAGTGCCTCTATCAGCTACAGAGTTAAATGACTTCTGAAAGGAAGTGAACATTTTAAAAACAACCCAGGTGTTTCCCAGCACCCCCACCCATCCATACACCAATACAACATCGAGGTCTAATAATGCTTTCCTTGCAGGCTGAGGCAGAAATGACAGCCAGGACTGTATCACTGACTCTCTATGGAAAACAGATTAAAAATCACGCAGAGGTGAGTGCAACCTTCTCCTTGCAACCCGAAGAGGCCAATGATCATTTAATGAACAGCAGGGAAGAAAACATCACAGTAATTTTGTTTGCTGCAGGATAAAATATTGGACATGGCCCAAGAAGTCCTGAGAGCACTAACAAGGACTGCAGTGGGGAGAAGAGAGCTTGAAAACAACCTTGCAGCATTGCTCAAAACTAAAAATTTCTTGCCAATACAGTGCAAATACCTATTCTTAGAGAATTTTTCTATTAGGAAACAACTGATTACATGCCACTTGTAGGAAGATTCAGGAACAATAAGGACATTTGGGAGCTGCTCTCTATACTAATATCATGCCTGTGATGAATAGTTGTAATAAACAGCCATATTCTTATGCTGAAGATGCAGCTTTATTACACCTTGCACTTTCAGAAAAAAAGTTAGAAATCCCAGTAAAATTAAGTTCTTGAGAGAATATCATGAGAATTTTACTTATTTTTATGTAAGATGCTTCATTAAATGAGAGAAGATATTCTGCTTTACAGTTTAGTCACCAGCGGCTCTATTAATTGATGTATCTTTTAAGCCAGCTTGCAGACAAAAATGTGGTCATCTCTGGATAAAAATAAAACGCAAAAATACATTTCTGCTGGGAATTTTCAGACCTAATTTCTTGAAATGTAGCTTTAAATATGCATGACTGAACATCTCAGGGAAAAGAACTTAGGGAGTGGAGACTTCAAAAGCAGCATCCTGCTCTGCAAGGCTAAGGCACACTCCTAGCCAGAGGAACTGTGGTTGTTTTGAAGGCCTGGTAGTACCTAGAATAGAAGGAACAAACTGATCATCAGCAAGGTGATACAGCCAGAGAATATTTATCTGTGGGGCCTGAAAGTTTTTGGAAGCTTAAATGCAGCAGCTGTCCCTCATACTCACACTTTCAAATCCCTTCAGTAGCAATCCACAGAGGTGACAGAAATGTTGTTTACACAGCACGATGTAGCTTTACCTCAAACTGTAAAACAGTTTGCCAATTTTACTGAGATATAACACTTCAAATGATAAAAAATGCAAGGCAATAAAATGTTTTGAAACAGGAATATCCCCTACTTAAGTACTTTATTGTTTCTTAAGTGCTCTTGTTGTTTGCTTGCCTCCGAATAAATCAAGGCAAAACCTAAACTTCTATAACCCCTATGTGAAAACCGTAAGGGAACAAATTTAAGCACCCTGAGGATAGCCTCTAGTGCTATCTTTGTCCATGAGACTAGAACAGTGTTCAAAGCAGGTGCTAGCACAACAAGTTAGGCTTCAGTGGAAAGACTCTCTTTTACCTCAGGACTCACCAGAGAAGACTTTGAGAGAGACCCCAGTGAAGGGGTTTTGGTAATTTCAGTGGATCAGCCAGCACATAAACTCCTCCCTGCATATGTAACAGCCTTACAAAGTTTGGATTTAGCAGTAAGAAAACTTGAAAAGAATTAAAAAGGGATGTACAAGCTCATTAGTCACTGCACACAACAGCAGTGGTGTGAAACTCTTCCAGAACCATTTTTTATTTGAGCAACTACTGTCCTAATAACCTTCAGAAAAAGCAGAATATGGCATTGAAGTGTGAGATGATAAATTCAGTAGTACCAAATGCAAGTTCATGGTGCTGGGACCAATTCCAGCAGTTTCAAGCTCCTAAAATTGCAAATAATAGCAGAGGAAAAGAGTTTCTGAATGCCAGCTGACCACAGCGTTTATGAGGAACCACTCATGGCACACACATACAGCAAAAGGCACGTGCAACCCAGCGGTGCATTTCCAAAGGCAAGGAATTTCCAGAGGAGGCTGTTTCAAGAAAGCTGAGGCGATGCTGCAGCAGGTCCCTGGGAGCACTCCTGGGATGATGAGGCACCGGAGAGTCTCTCGAGCAGGAGCTGAGACACGTGGCTTCCAAAACCGGCGTGAAGCAGGATGAGGAGGGGTGAGGGGAGGTAAACCTGCCTGTAAGGGGATTACACTCCAAGGACAAGAGGGAGCTGGTTAAGCCACAGGACAGCCCAGCTGGGAACAAAGCTGGCACACGCTGGCCATGAATGCACTGAGGGTGCAAATGAGGGTAATGAGGGTGGGAGCAGCCTCCTCCTCCTCCTCCTCTGGAAGAGGAAAGGAGGTGAAGCTGGCAACATGACCACAGCCTGCAAAGGGTGACAGCTGGGCAGCTTTCATCCCTTCACCATGGATTGGGTGCTGGGGAGAGCACCCAATAGAGAGCTGGGGGGTCCCATTAAATGCCTAAAAGTCTGGAGCCTGTGAAGAGGAAGGGGAGCAGGGGGGGGTCTCAGCCTCCCTCCATGCAGTGCCGGGCTGCCTCTGGCAAGAAGGTCGTCAGCTGCAGCATTAATTTCAGCCCAGTCCATCCAAAAATCAGCTTGGGGGCACATGTAATGATAAGGTTTTGTTCAAAGTTAAAAAAGGACTTTATTATTGCAACCAAACCCCTAATGTCCTGATCCCATTTTCTGGAAAGCCACTGGTTATTTACATTCTCCTAATCATACTGAGAATGAGCTGAGAACTGCCATTTCTTCTGTGGTGCTGCTTTGTTTTTCCCCCAGAAAGGACACATTTCTTTCATCATTAAGACTTCTGGTTCTTTCCCTTTCTCCTTTCACACAAGCCATGTTTTCCTCTCCAGTTCTCCAAGCACCATGTGTTTTCTGGTGGTCTGCTTTCAGAAGCAGTGCACACAGGGTGGATCCACACTATGCTGCTCTACAGCTCACATGAGAAATTAAATGTTCTCATTTCAGTGTACCCGAGCCAATCGTTTAAAACCAACCACGTTCTCCATAACCATCTGCATTTGCTCTCACCCACACCTTGGCTACTGCCTCTCCTCCCAAAAATAAGCAGCAACACAGTCAAGGAAGTGAGAGGTAACTAAACAAGGCTAAGGATGGCAAAAGTAAGGTTTGTTCTACTATAAAATAACCCAGTTTTTCCCAGCCAAGATCCAGCACTCTGGCTCTGCATCTACATGACAGCTTTCACACTGCTCTGTTCATTTGTGTACAACTCTGGTTTTCATGTGTCACTCCTTCTACAGGAGCCAAAGTCAAAGCCAGAAGTTGCTTTTAATACTTCAATGCTTTTTTAGAGAGGGGAAGGAAATATCTGCCCCAAATCCCAACAGGATTGCAAAATCAAAATTCCACACCATAGCTTATAAATATTATTTCAAAATAGTTTATGACCTGTAACCATTTACCAAAACTCTCTGGATGAAATTAAAAGAAACAACTGAATTTTGTTTTATATTCCTATACATACACATACCCTGGCACCTAAATGGTTGAGATACCAGGGTTCCTGTTTGTGGGTATTCGCTTGAGTATGCATCTGAAAACAAAGGAGTATTCCTCATATATAAGCTGGGTTTTGTTGCATGTCAGAGTTGCTTAATTAAAATACTGACACCTTTGAGTGTGTATGACTGCATGTGTTTGTATGGGAAAGAAAAGGTTTCTATGTAGCCTGCACTCAAACTGCTGAATTCCAGCTGAAACAAAACCAGAAAACGTCAGCCAGAGCAGAAACAAAACGTAAAAAAATTCAACCCAGATGTTTGATTATTCAAAAAACCGAAACAACAATACAAGAAAAAAACCCCAAAAACTCAAGCAAAAGCAAACTAAACCAAAAAAATCAAACCAAACCAAAGCAACACAAAAGAACCCCGACAACAAAAACAACAACAACAAACCCCCAAAACCCACCAGCACAACATCAAAACCAGTGAAAAATACCAGATAATTGCAATACCAAAGTGACACTACCATATTGCTGGTACTTTAATGCCCTTTTGAGACACCATAAACCTGCAACTCTACTCCCCATCAGGACAGTGATGCCACCAGGAAAGCCTTTTAATCATTGGTCCTCCACTACTTGAACTCATTCTTTGGCGTGGGTCCAGAAGCTGTGGGATTCCATCATGCAGGATTCCCTCAACCCACTCTGGAGCTTTGCCACAGCTCCTGTGGGAGCACAGGGACAAATGTCCGTGTGATTTGTGGCTGAGCTGCCGTGAGTGCCTTCAGCAGAGCCTCGGGAGGCCACGGCTGCTCCTTCCACCTGCAGACCTCTCATCCCTGCTGTGAACCTCATCCTAGCCTGTAAAATGCCCTTTGTCAAAACCACCAAAATACCCCAAAACTGAGCAGGAATGCTCCTGCTATTTGAGATGCAGTGTAAGATTTGCAGAAGGGATGGGTTACTCTTGGGTTTTAAATCAAACTTAGATTTCTGCATATAGCACTTGGGGCTCACTTGCTGCTTTCTCCTTCAAGATTTCTTTTCTTGAAACAGCTACAATGATGTCCTGGATGACAGATGGACCAAATGTATGGTATTTTGCATATCTTATTGCTGTGAAAGATGATTCATTTTTAAATACTTTCAGACTTCTTTATTCCTGTTCATCTCATCATCTTTAATCATGCTTTGAAATACAGTTAACAAACTTGCAAGGGGAGCAGGCAATCAATGCAAATAAATTAAGTGAGTGGGTTGTTTAAAGGAAAGGAAGAGGAGGACTTTTTCTGATCCCTGGCTCTGGTGCACACAGTTCCAGAGAGCAGCTTGCAAAGCCTTTCTGAGCCTCTCGGAGCAGGCACTGGAAAGGCAGAGGTGAGCAGCCGTCCCATTGGATTTTGGTGCTGCTCTTCAGTCCCCCAGGCACGAGATAAATTCCACAGAATGAGAGATGGAGATGAGGTTTGTTCTGCCTGGCAACTCTTCTGAGTTTCCTTCAAAGTGCCTGTAACTACGACAACTGGCGAAAGCCTCTCCGTGTGCTTGGCACCAGCACACTTCCATCTTCCCTGGAAATTGGGCTAATAAATCCCTCCATGTTTACATAAAGCAGAGAAGAAATATGTTGAGGAAGTAATTTCATTTTCAAGCTTGAATGGAAGTACTGCAATTAACGGAAAGAAAAAAGGCAAATATAAAAAGTAGGCATTAAAAAACCTGTTCTGTGTTTCAGAACAGCAATTAAAGAAAATGATTCACTGTAGAAAATTAAGTGAAAAGATTAAAGAAAACCACTGCATCTTTCTCAAGAAGAATTACAGTTTGAAGGGGGGTTTCATGCTGGTATAATGCTAGTTTATTTACAGATATTCAATATTTATCTTACTAGCATTCATATTAGCAGTAAGGCAAGCTAATGTTAGCATCATTATACACATCATTCTGTTTTATTTCGTTTGACTGGTTGTTGTAAAATTCATGTTTGCACTGTTGCCAGTGGATCTTATTCAAGCCTCATCTATGCTCTTTATAGGTTCCAATTTGGGGAACCACCTACTAATGACAGAAAATAGAAAATTTTAAAAGGCTGAGCATGAGCCATAAAAATTCCTAGTTGATTACTCTCCTGCATGCATTTACCAAGCTTTCCTCTATTACTTCACCAGCTCTTACTACACACTGCCAGCAGCTGTCACTAGGACTGTACTGTGAGTGGCTCCAGGCAGGGATGTAGCTCCCAAATTTGCCATCCTAGCTGGCTGTAGCTGATGCACACTGTTAATCCAGGATGACACACCAGCACCACGGTGGTTTACCAAACAGGCTTCTCTAAACTCAGGGTATCAGAGCTTGGGAGGAGTGAAAAAACAGCAGTATCAGCAAGGAAGGCAACAAAAACAAAGTAGCTACAATCATCCATATATAATAATAATAATTAAAGAAAAAACTAAAAAGTTTGGCACCAAACAGTGTGGGAAAAGACCGGACACACCTTTTCCACCTCACATTGCCTAGCACACTGTTAACACACAGTAAAGTGCTCTCTTCCTAACTCCAGGCATATACAAAAGGACCACATCCTCCTACTCAATTAACATATAAAATTATAAACTCCTGCATTTTAATATGGATTATGTTAACAGGGGGACCTCATGGCTTCCAAGCATGCCAGGCTATTGGGGAACTCTCCTGCCTGAATGTTAATGAGGTCAAAGGTTGGGAATCATGTACCTTCCTAGGATTCTCAGGGAGAAAACAAAGGCTGCTTCCAGCTGTGACAGCCCTGTCAAACAGTCCCAGTAAGTTCTGCTTCTTCAAAAACAAAACATGCTATTCCCATCTAAGTGTTACCAACAGGGAATGCTCCAAAATCAACCTCTGGAGAAGACGACACAACCCAACAAGTAACAGGAACTTCTCTGAGAGAGTCTGATATCATTCTTTCTTTTCTTGCTGTTTGGTTCCTTGACTGAACTTCACACAAAGGTTCCTCTATACCAAAACGTGCTGTTCCTTTAACCCTCGCTCTGCAGTTTCTTATGGCATTTTCCTACATGGGCTTTTCCATTCACGCTTCACTTACATGGACCTTGGTACTTCAGTTGCAAGTTTCTACACTGCAAAGTTTTGATGCACTGTGCAGTGCATTTTGCTGCACTGCAGCTGTAGAAATCCATAATCAAGATCAGTAGAAAGCATCCCAAAGCATGCCACGTCAAGAAATCTGAATATCCAGAATTAACAAAAACTAATCTTCTTTTGTTTGTGCCAAGAGGGGCAGATTTTCAAAAAGATATTCCAGATACACTGTGAATTAAGCACAGAAGGGCTGAAACTCACTGACCTGAAAGTTACCAAACACCATGGGTAACATGAATGAAACGCCAGATGAATGCCTTGCCAATTAAAGAAAAAGTACCACTCTGTAATACAGGAAGAAAGACAAACAATCTGACTTACAGAGTTCTTTGCAAAATGAGAAGAAACAACCAACCAACCACATCCATGTCCTAGACACTGGAAAGGGGCTTGATGCATCTCCTCCAGGAGCAGAGTGGTATTGCCAGGGACAGGAGAGGGATGACTGGGAGGTGTGGATGGTCTCTCTGGCTCGGGGAGTGGGGCACACTTTGGTTAGCAGAGCAACCTGGACTTACTTAAACATTTAGATGTGTTTAATTCATAGAGGCAAAAACCTATGGCTGGATGCTAAGGCACAAATGGATAAACGGGTGTTCAGATAAGAATGCATCCCAGGAATACTTCGCATGGGATAATTGATGCCACTGTGAGATCAAGCTGCCTTACAAAACAAAGCTTAGGCAAGTGCACCCCAAGAGATGCCTCAAAGCAAAGCAATGCTTAAACTATAATGAAAAAATATTCTTTCTACATGCTTTGCCCTCTTCCCCAACAGAATTGCTCAAACACAGCCAAATACTTTGTGCCAACATGACAAAGTGAGCTGGACTTACTTTAGTCAAATTTGATGATAAAGACAGAAATGTAAGGGCTTCAAAAACACATTTACACTTCTGTTGAGGAAAATATTTTCTCATTCAAATGGATGTTTTAATGTCAGCACAAGTAAATACAGCAACTGCACTGTTTAAGAATGCAAATACAAGAAGAAAGTAAAAAAAATATATCAGAAATATTAGAAAAAAAAGTTACAAAAATGCAGATATAATTTTCACTGTATGAGCTGATAAAGTGCCAACATAAATGGGAAACCAGGACCCACCTATTGAAAAGAAAATAACATCCTTGCAATATCTATTATCAGGCATGGTCATACCTCCACCTCTTGGAATGGCTGGCACCTGGAAGCAAACCATCAGCAAGGTGTTACCTTCACTGTTATTTCTTAAACTCTCAATGTCCCATCAAAATGCAACAATATTATGAAAATGTTCCTTTCAAAACTTAAAACCAGCATTAATTTTAAAATCTAGATCACCAGTGTGCATCTTTAGCAGCATTGCCTGCATTACTGCAGCTAAATGAAGCAAAAAAAAAGTTTTATGAATTTAAACAGAGGTCCTGTTTTGACCCCAAAAACATTAACATAAAAATATTTTTTTCCAGCTGGTTTTACTTTCTTTATTAATTGAAGGCACAGAGGTAAGCAGGAAGTGGGATAAAAGCATGCAGAAAGCAAGGCTCGCTGAAGCTCGGTTATCGCAAATTAACCCAAATAACTCTTTCTGAAAAGCTGACTCACTTTTTATACAACAGAAATACTGCTGGAGCCATCTGAGTTCCCTTCAGGAAACCTGCTGACAGAGCACCACATGGAAAACACGAAAAAGCTGTACGGAAACAGCCTGATGACAAAGGAGCTGGCAACACAGGGGAAGCTGCAATCACCTGTGCCAGCGGGAGTTGTTAGAGAAATTCTGCAAGCATTGGAGCTGACTTGCTTTTATGAGTGTCACAAAAAATGGGGATATCCTAAGGAAAGTTTACTGAGGATGAAAATGGCCAGCACTGTCACACAGAGGGCACTGGAAGAAATGGAGGCATTTCACACCAAAACAGAGGGAACTTGATTAACTGTGTAATGTCCTGAGCATTTGTGAACAGATCTCTGGCATATCTTGGTCTCAGTGCTCAGGAGTTACACTTGAAAGACCTGCACCAGTTGCTCAGAAGGTGAGTATTAGCTACCAGTGCAAAGCAGGTATGAAATATGCTTGTGCAAACAATGTACTTCCAGTAGCACATGGAAATACGGATACAGAACAAAGCACTGGTGAAATCTCCTCTGGAGCAGAGTATGATTTGAGCTGTCCACCTTCAGGTACGACACAACGAGTATGGAAGTCGCCATGGCTGCTGCAGAAACCACAGTTTTCCAGGCTGCTCAGGGGGTTTTTTGTCTTCCTCCAGCAGCAGCACCAGTCATGCCCATGACAGTGCAAGTGCAAGGTCTAAGGGCAGTTTTATTGGCAGTTTTCAGTCATGCTCTTAACTCTTTTCTTTTTGCAAGCACTCATGGCCTACGTGACTCTGTGGATCACACGTAAAATTGGCCACACAATCAGTTTAAATCAGAGCTGGCTGGGAAGAAAAGAATAAAGGTAGATCTCAGTCTCATTTACAGCTTTTATATTCTAGCTTGACACTTGACAATTTTTGCTACACTTTCAACCCTCATCTCTGAAGCATCAAGGACGTGGCTCTCTCTAAATCCACCCAGAATTACTTGAACAGAGTTCTCAGGTGTCACTTTTACTTTTTTGACACCTAAGAGTGTTTAGCTCCCCCAAGGGCAAAGAGCACCCACATCCACAAAATATTGCCTGAGCTGACAGCAGAAACACAGAAATGAAGGCTTAGAAATCTCCATTCCCGGAGACACTTCGTAGACTACAGGTCTACGATTTTAGGTATCTGAACCCTAAACCAGAGCTGTGAGCTCCCATGTCCTCTATTTTCTTCTTCCATCTCTTGTCCAAAAACCCAGTGTTGACTTTGGCCATCAACACTACTAAAGCATGAAGACTGCACCCAAGAATGGGCATCACAGGGCAGAGGATAAAACACAAAGGCAGCAGCTTCCACACTTACTATAAACCAGATTGCCAGAGATGTAAAAAAGCCCAGCACGTAAATATGGAACTTTCAAAAGCACCAAGATATTCGGAAGAGAGAACACAGTAGAAAACAGGCACCCAATTTCCAAAGGCTGTCTTTCATTGCACAGAGGTCCAGCAGCTTGACCATCTGAAAACCCCAGGACCTATCTGCACTTTTAGGTACCTACATGGAAATTTGACTCTACATAAACATCACCTTTTCTGACCACTCTCTTGCCAGCATTACTCTGTCTGTTCTCTTACATCCCTTGACTTGTGTTCATTTTTTTCCATTTAAACCATCTTAGAACAGCGAATCAAAGTATTCAGTATTTCAGCTCCCTACCCTCAGCCTGTTAATACAGACACAACGTATTTACAGTGGATTTCTAATAGAGACGTGCAAGTAGAACACCAGCAGAGATGGTTGCTGTAAGGAAAAGATCACATTAAATATACTCTGCAAAGAACATAAAATCAGTGACATTTTGACCATCAGGCCTTGGGGAATGATCTGTACTCCCCGCTCACAGCGTGCAGGCTGGTGCTGGGCTGATGCTGAGCAGATGGCTGCAGAGCAGCTTTTGCTGGCTCTGAGCCATCATATTGTTTTTTCCTTGCTCGTGAAGGTTGAGTTATTTATTTATTACAGGGCCTTACACTGTTGTGATCAGGGCGTGACGGAAATGCAAATGCACGAACAATAAGATGCTGTTTGCAGTTGTGAGGGGCTGTTCATGATCAAACTTTTATTTTCTGCTGCCAATTTTCCATTTACCACCTCTGGCCTAATAAAGCCTTCCCTCCAGCTTATTGTCTCTCCAGCTTACAACTGCTAATGAAATGCTCGAGTGTTTCCATGGGGGCTGATATTGATGTGTTTTTCCTGGAGTTTTCTTTCTTTACAAACAGTACTGAGGACGTCGGCAGAGCTCCTGCAACTATTTTTGTTAAGCACCAATGTTAGGATCTCAGACTAATTGGCATAAAGATAGAAGAGTCTTTAATTAAAGATCTGTAGCAGTGAAAGGGATTAAATACAGGTGCAGGACTATTAGACTCTAACTTTCATACAATTGCTCAGAAGATACACTTTTAGCAACTAATAAGATGCCCATTTTTCCTTTATAAATCAGTTCCTCTAAAAATGGAATCTTTTACTTTAAACTCTTTCCCTATCACTTAGCTTCTCACAGATGCTCGCTGTGATGTTGCATTTGAGAAAAAAGCTAAACAAGAACCGAGTATGTGTGAACTAAAGTAGAAATAAACTCCATTTGACTCCAAACTAAGATCCACACAAATTATGCTGCACAGAATCAATAACCATTCTGCCTTTTGCATGCATATTTAAACAGGCCTAATCCCACATATAAAGGTGGCAGGTTTAACAATTACAAGACAATCATCAGGCAGGCTTTAGATCAGCCAGATGTCCAGAAATATATTGTTAATCTCAACTGTAGTTTTACCTCCAAAATTACTCTGTATCCTATCTTCTGCCCCCCATGCCTCATTTTTAAATCCTTCCATTATTCACTCCATAGCTTTTTATTATCCTCCCCTTAACTCAGTGTGATCAGTTAAGTTCCAGCAGATGAACACATTCTCCATATGAATCAGAAATCCAGCATAGCCACAGTGATGCCTGGTATTTACATGTAAAGTGGTAAATCTTATAAGAAGAAAATTAAAATGACATCAATTTATACTTTGCATTAAGTGGATCAGACATCTCCTCTCTCCCTTCCCCCACTCCCTCCCACCCCCCCAAGGCTTAAATGACGACAGCAGTACTTAATCTTTTTTGCTGAAGGATGTTAACAGCACTGGGCTATGTGTTCTGCTCCTCTAAGTTTGTTGGTTATTAAATACTTTTTCTGCTTGGTTGCTTTCAGGCTTAGAGTCAAGTTAAAAATAAATTAATACAATGCAATTATTAGTACTCAGTTCTGAACCAACTTTAAGTATTTAAGAGGTAATGAGAGAGCACAGTAAATGCACTCTAATAAAATTTATTTCTTTTATTTCAATTTAGAGGTGAAAGACAACAAAAATGCAACATTTCTAATGACTGACATAGCAGGGAAATGAAAGCTTAGGAATGCTCTGTGTAATTGACCTGCTTCTAAAAATATTTTGATCAAAACTAAACACGAAGCCACTCCCTTCACCCCATACAAACTTGCAAGTAAACCTGGTGCACTTTGCCAAAATGGCTTTCTCCTACAAAACCCCACAGCAGGATATTGAAGGCTTAAGGTCCTGCTGTGGTTCTGGACCCCAGCCTGAAAAACAAGAGGGTGTTTCCCATTTCACAGCCCAGGGCTGCCCAGGCAGCAGAGAGGTGAGGCCCAGGTGAGAGCCAGAACAACCAGGGCCACCAAGCCAGACCCTGCAGAGCTGCAGTGTGGGATGCCCCTGCTGGAAGGAATTGCCTTCTTCAGGTCATGCATGGTCCCTGGGCCAAACAGATCTGACCAAGGCCTCTCATCCTGGAAAGTGGAGACTAAAATCAGGCTTTGGTGGGTCGAGTGAGCACATGATAGACCCAGCAGGTAAGGAGCTGCTCTAGGTGACTGAAGGTAAGAAACTGATGGTGCAGCCTTGCTTGAGCCCCAGATGGAACTGCAGAACACGGTAAGGCTTCAGTGACACCTCCTCTCAGCCAAGCACTGCTCACAGCTCCCACACCACCAGCTACACGGGCAGGTGAGGCTGAGAAAGCCAAGGAAAAGCATCATGTCAAAGAGTAAAGCAGAGGAAGGGAAACCCAGGGGCCACAGGGATTACTTCCCACAACCTCCTCCCTCCCAACCAAACCAAACCAGATCAAAAAAATCCAATCTAAAGCAAACTCAGGGCAGTGAGAACTGAGCCAGCAGCCAAAGCTGTGTGGGAGTGCCTGGGCATTTCTGCTGAAAGCCAAGATGTAAACTTTGCCTCCCCAGCCCAGGGGCCCCCGCTGCCCAGGAATACTGGTTTCCCTCAGATGGACATGGCAGAACCCAAATGCAGGCTCAGCTTCCTACCACCCAGAGCACAAGGTCTGGCATGATGAGGATGTGGTTACCAGCCTGGGTGGGGATGATGGAAAGGAGCCCTGGTCCCCTGTTGGGCTGAGCAGGAAGGGCAGCAGAACGGCCCTCACATGAGGTTTTAACAGCAAGGACACAGTGCACAGGAAGAGAAGTGTTGAGGCTGCTCTTCCATCAGCCAGGGAGTACAAGACAATGGCCCCTATCCTTTCACTTTTTGGGGAAAGAAGGAGACAGAAGCAAGCAATGAATGACGAAGGCACAGCAGGTGTGTGGTGAGGACCGCAGTCACGTATCCAATACCAAGCAATTCTTCCCCTCACACCAGCCACTGGTACCTGCTGGCTCCCTGGAAGAGAAAGCAATTCAATTTGCACACTGCTGAATAAATTCCTCATTTCCTTTCCCAGCTATCTTAAGTGACAGTCATTCCTCTTATCGTAGCAATGAACATTACCCAAGGCAACTGGGTTAATTTTTGGTTTTTTTGGAGGAGGAGCTTACATCAGAGCAGCTAGCGACACTGGCAAGAAGGTATAAAACAGCTCCAGGGATGGCCAACAGGAAACTGATGACTAAGAGAGTGCCTTTGAGACGGCTTTGGGTTATTCTGTGGAATGCAGTCCATGGCAGGAAGAAAGCAGAGGGAACAGGGCTTTTAAATGAAGAAGGTAGGTCAGTACATGTTGCAGTGACACATACATGGGCAGTCAGCTGTGCTGATAATCAATTATCCCTCTTACCGCCGCTGCTTTATATCAAATACCATCTATAAGTCCTTTAAATTGTGGCAAAGCACATGGAGAAAGATGGAAACGACAGCACTCCATACCTCACAACACACCGGTATCACTCCAAGGTGAGGCATGGGCTGAGCTTTTCAGCTCCAAGCTCTGATTTCCCAGCAGACATCCAGGTCTCAACCATGGTTGAGAGTCACCACTAAAACTTCCAATTACCAGGAATGCTTAATGCAGCATAACTTGACAAAATAACAGTGGGTGAAATCCAGTTGTTACTGGGTCAAAATGCATCTTTTCAGACAATGCAGTAAGCATGTTCATGGCCAGAATTTGCATTTTGTCACAGAAACATGGCAACACAATGTGGTTTTCCCGGATGGATTTTTGTAGCTATGATCAAGTTTTGTTTTCTTCTTCAGTGGAGTGGAGTAATTCAAGCTTTCTCCACAGGCTCCTCTTTCATGCCTGAACTGAATTTTCTGAAAGCTACACCTAAGCAGCATCTGTTCTGTTTAGGAAACTTAAGAAAAGCATCCTTAAGAAAAGTGTCCTTTTCAATGCTCCTCTTCCTTGCAAGGAAAAGCCCACACCACTGCTTCAGCAGGTCACCACGGGCTGACCACAAACAACCCTGTCCATGCAGCACTGTCATCCCAAATTTGTTTCCTGGCACATCATTAGTAACTCAAATGTTTTTCTGGAGGCCTTTCCCTCTCTGTTTTCTTTTATTCTCAGTTTCCTCCCACTGGCATCCATGTGTCCTGAATACATCACTGGAAAAGGATCCACTGTCATGATGACAGCAAAGTAAATTCTGGCTTCCCATCCCTTGTGCATTTGTGGACTGCATTTTCTGGAGCTCTCAAGCAGCCAGCCCGGCTGGGCTGGTGAGGGCACTACTGCATGAGCATCACCATGTGATGTGAACCATCCACTTCCACTCGAAATAACTCTGCCAGCAAGGAGCAAAGTAAATAGAGACTGACAAGACAGAAAAAAAAAAAAATAGGAAGAGTGATGGAGTAAGACATCAAATGAAAAGATGGAAGGAAATGACACAGCAAACATGGCTACAATGTTCCTATTGTTCTTTTACAGCCCATCTGTGAAGCCCTACATGCTTTACTGGTGCATCTCTTGTAGAAGGAGATGCTAGAAAAAATCCATTGCTGTTATGCAAATGCTTCCTGCTGTAACTACAACTGGGTAATATCCTTGTTACACCTTTAACCTGCCCCTGTTTTACTGTGAACCAGTAAAACAAAGAAAATTCTAGGAGGTGAGATCACAAGTGTATCAAACAGACCTCTGCCAAAAAAATACACAAAGCCTGTGGCCCTCTAAAAACAGTGATCTGGTTTATGGCCTTTAATGCCTAGGAGATTACACACACAACTGATAATGCACATTTACAATGGCTAAGCGACCATTTTGTCCTTAGACACTTGCATGTGATGCTTACGCTGTCATCCTGTGGTGGTTTGACATCTTCTAACCCTTCTCGAGTTCCAAACACCAACAGATAACTTAACATAGCCATTTGGCTCTTAAATGTATGACCAAATTTCTAGCAGTCAGTGATAGATGCACGGCAACCTGTAACCTGCAAGTCAGTCTTGCTGAAGAAGACTTTCCCACGGCAGTCCCCTCACCAGCTGGTCCAGCCACGAGGCACAGAAAACAGTCCAGGAATCTGCACAAGCTCTGCTAAGCCTGTGCCCAACCCAGAGGTCTGTCACACCTGGTGTCCCCCTCCATCTGGGCTGGCTGGGAGGTGGCAGGCAGAGCTCAGAAATCAGCACGTGGGGTGGCCCAGGGGCCTCGCTCTGCCCATCCATTCGTCCCTCAGCCTCTGCTGTCACAGGAGGCTGCACAGAGCCACGAGGCAATTAAAATAACAGCATTTCGTTTGGGCATGTTCAAAGCACTGTGCAAATAGAGGGATTAATTAATCCCCACAACAGCAGAGCAAGGTAAGCACCGCTCTCCAGATGGAGAAAAAAATTACAGAGGCAGTGCAGAAAAGCCAAGAATAAAATGCAGGTCTGTGCGCCTTGTCAGACTTGATTTCAGTCCCTCGGGCCACAAAGCAAAACATTTGCCTTTGACGAGAGTGATTTATGATGATCTGGATCTCAACCTTGACCTACTTTAACAATTATAACCAGACAGGAAAAAAAAAATCTCTCCCAAATGTTAAATGAAGGTCTTAAATCAAAATCATCTATTCCAATGCAGAGGCATTTTCTGTGCAGAAGGAAGCAGCAAACCCCTCCTGGCTCGATGGTGGCAAGTTCCTGAGCTCGTTTACCCCAGAGTGATGCTAAAAGGCAGCAGTGCTGGGATGTGTTCACAAACAAGCTGAGCTACTGGCTCCCAAGCCATACTTCGTGTGTGACAGCGAGCACAGAGCTGTCCTGCTGCTGTTTAGACCCAATTGCTAAATTGCAGCAAATGCAGCTAAAATACACAAAATTAGTACTTTTGTGAGGAAGTGCCTGGTGTAACTACCCCAGGGGTGCTACACAGCACTGAAGTGCCACAAAACAACACCTCTGCCGAGCTGTGGGCTGCACTGCAGGATTTGGAGCCATCGCACTGCATGAAACCTTCAGCACACCGAGTTTATTTCATTTTCACACAAAAGCCAGCTGTCAGGAAGGAGAGGAGAAATTACTCTTTGCCACACAGAGGAGAAGTAGTTGATGTGAAGGGGACACCATTCTCCAAGGCAGGAGGTAGAGTCCCCTGGGTTCACCGCAAACCCAAGATCTTTGCACTCTCTCCTTCCCCACAAAAGGATTGAGCAGACTTTCATGTGATCACTCATTCGCTGGTGAGCAGGAAATTATTGCTATGTAGGTTAAGATTCAGTCATCTTGAACACAAAAGATTGCAGAGTGCAGTTTTATTGCTTGGGAGATGCTGTGGCAGTTCACAGGCTCATATTGTCCCTTAATGCTGCCTCTGCCACCAACCAAGAGCCTCCCCTTGATTCTTCATCCAAAACATCTGAGCATTTAAGCATCTAATCAAGTCTAACTGTCATTCCCAGTGGGAAAACACATATGGTAAATATTTCACCCGATAAGCTGTAGTGGACTTGGGTATAATTCAGACTACAAACATCCTTGCAAAATGCAGGCTTTAATTTTTAGGGCCTTTGGTTCCTACAACATGGGATGGCACACTGACACCATGAACAAGGAAGAAATGGCTCTGTAACAGTCTACCTAGAACAAGGTTCTGATATTATCACCAAAGTCTCTGTGGAAAATAATTCCAAAATAGTGGATTAAACTCATGGTTTTACCAACCATAGGACAAAGGGGGAAGGAAGCACTAACTTGGGCACCTTTCTATGGCATGATTTCTGTTGCAGCTTTACAGAGCAAAGGATGGGGATAATAATCTCAAGGTATCCTGATGTTGCTCTCTTTTTTTGCCTGGACACCTTTCCCCGGAGCTCTCACTCCTTTTGGTCACAGCCTGGCTCCATCAGCCAGAGCCCTCCAAGGGCTGCCCTTCAAGATAAGATGCTTGGTTAGAGGCACCATATCTCTTACAGTGCTGGAGCATTCTTGCTCTCTCCAAAACATCCTCTGTGACGTTGGAAGGCTGGGGCTTCACAGGTATTTCAGTGGGACATTCACACACATCAGGTCTCTGGTGAAATTCAGGCTTCCATGTTTGCTGAACAAAGCCAGTGTTTTCTGAAGTCTCTTCTGTGCAGAGTTCAGCCCTGCAGTGCTGATGGACATAAACCTTGGCACTTGCCTCAGGTTTTCTTTGGGGGCAGCCAGCAGCTGCTGTTCCTGTTCTGCCCTCCCTCCAAACACTGAAAGCTGGGATGTGTGGCCATCCACTCACGAAGTCATGGAGATAAACAAATGGCAACTGTGCCTGAGAGGTAAAGCTGGGAAACCTCTTAGACAAAATCCAGGATGGAAAGGCTTTGGAACAAGCAAAGAATAAACCCCCAAAACCAAGGAAGAGAATAAAGACAAGATACTTTCAGCTGTTAGCTCATTAAATTGCCAGAGAAGGATGGGACAAGCTGCTGATAATTCCATGCCATGTAAAAGAACTGCCAAGATGGCACAGAGTGCAAAACCAGGAGAGAGGGTGGAAAAGCCCCTTCTGGAATACAGCACTACTCACTGTACAGGTAAGAAGCTGTGGGGATTGCACTTCCCAGTATTAGCTGGCTGGTTTCTTACCTTGGGACTGGAGATTGGAGAGGAAAAGAAACACAGATTTTCAGGCGCTCTATCTAAAATTGGAACAGGAGTCCAATCTGCAGTGTGCTGCACAAAATTAATCCCTACGACTTTACATTCCCACCAAGGTCTCACTGCTCCTACCCAGAGAGGAGGCAAAAACAGGTATTACAACGGGAACTTGTGAGCAAAAAACAAACCATTACAGAGCAAGCCACCCTTCCCCATTAGCAATGCTTTATCCATCTATTCCTCCTAGTGGTCTTCAGAGAAAAACCTTATTTCTAAGTGACACAGAACTTGAGTACCAGGGAGAGGTTCACTGACGCTTTCTCAGCAGCCACACACAAACCCCAAGCCCCTAAGATGGATTGCAGCTCATATATTGAAATGACAGAATATTCTGAGTTGGAAGGGACCCAGAAGGATCATCGAGTCTTACTCTTCAGTTTTGTTGCACCCGCCACACAAACATGTGCATTTACTGCCCATTCTGCTTGTTTTATTTTTGTCTCTGCTCAGCACTTAAGCAGGGGAAGAAAGGAAAGGAATAGAAAAGACTCAGTTATTTCTAGCAAAAGTATATTTCTTTCTAGCTCATAATGCAGCATAATTTTGTTTCCAGACTTGGCTGTGTTCTCAAAGTTAGCCAGCAAACTCTAACTCATTTGGGGAATTAAGTGTTAGAGCAAGAAAATATCAAAGAGCCAGCCAACGGCATTCAGCTCTTCTGCAGCATTTGCTACCATCAACCTCTTCCTCTCCAAGCATCAAAGCAGTTATCAGTGAAATTTCACTGGGAACATTTTAAAACAGAATGCACCATGTTAATGCAAGATTTTAATTTAATTTCTAATATTATATATATATATATATGTTTGTGTGTGTGTGTGTGTGTGTATATATATATATATAAACACCCACAATTTATTGAAAGGTCTGGCCTGTTCAAAATCCTTCCCCAGAGAAGTGTTCTTCCTCAGGGGGGAAAACCACTCCAAAACACAATACTAACAGCTAAGTTACTTTCTTTTCCAACAAAGCTATTGAAGCTTCAAAATCTAATGTCGGAGCTACTCTCTTGGCAAAATTTTAAGCAATTAACTGCATTACCTGGTGCTGCCACGAGATGTCAGGGAGCAATAGAGAAAAATTAGTCGTAGCTGCCCTAAATCACGGAGCTGGCGTGGTAAAGGGGAGGTGACAGTCACCCGGCCGTGGCAGCTCTGACAGGGATGTCCACATGATTCTACCCCTATTTACTGCAACGTGTCTTATCACACCGTAATATCTTACATGCAGGGAGTCTTCTTTCAAATAAACACCCCCAGGTTTTGAGAGCGTCGTCAGGGGACGGAAGGAAAAAAAGAAAATCAAGCTTGGTTTTCTGAAGCTGGAAATTCAAAAGAAAAACCCTAAGGTAATGTAACAGCATTATGTAGGTCTTAAAGGCACACGGCTCAGAAATACCCAGCTGCCAGCACTAAGATCAGCCCTGCTTTGTGCACATGTAACAATATTTTCACATGTACTGCTATTTTCTCCCTTTTAATTATCATGCTGTTGGCAGCGAAATTTTACACACTTGATTTAGAATCCCCACCCTCTCCAAATCCTGTTTCAGTGATGAATAAAGTGCAGAAGGATGCATTAGAGGCTCTATAGCAGACACACTCTTCCTGCCAAAATTGAAGAGTCCCTTCAAGTTACTCTGTAACAGTGTCTGAGAGCAGGAATTGGAATATGTGATGGAGAAGAAGGGCATACAAGGTGACTGCAGCATGAGTTTGAAACTGTGGATTGTTCACAGGTGGTAAAGCCACAATTGGGCTTGGATGGCAAGACAGAAATGTCAAAAAAGAGCTACCCTTATCACCCATATGTCACCTTCCTGGAAATGCATCAGATGGCTTTTCAAATCCTACCACAGCTATTTTTTTTGTATCCCTTCAATATGATGGATACAAGGCTTGAAGCATACTGAAATCTGTTACATGACGTAGAACACTTACACTTTCCTGTAAAGAGAGTAAGAATGTTAAAAATTGGTATCTTGGGTCCTTTCCAAAGTAAGGTGGAAGTGCTACAAGTCCCAAGGGAAGGGAAAAGTTCCTACTTCTCTTGCAGTGCAAATCTTGTTGAGGAGCAGTCCAAGAACATGATCAAAACTATGGCTGTTTAAATTGCACCTTTGAGTTGCTTCAGGCAGAGAAACTTGGAGGTCCAGAGGACAAAAATGTTTCTGTGGCAGATTGAGTGACTGGTAAACATGTGTAAGGCTTTAAGACATTCAAGGCTGAAACAGGGCTGAAAGTGCTGAGCAGGTGAGGAGAGGGAAGCCCGGCAAAGCAGCCACTAGCATATGGCAAATTCATTATTTTCTGTAGAAGTTCTGCATGTATGATTTTATACCTTGCATTCAATGAATATACATACACACTGACATCCAAGTACAAAAAAACCGAAGGAGCCGTGTTTTGAAAGGAAAGTCTGCCAGCCCTTAGAGTTTGCATTAGTGGGCAACTCCTCGGGAAGCTTGTCCCAGGACCTGCGTGATACGTGAAGAGGACCAGCAGCTGGGAACACGGCTGATGCCCTGGAAACCTGCGAGCAGATGGGAACTGGAACGATGGATGTCAGCAGGGGAGCGGCGTGGGTAGCACTTTGTTCCGGATGCTTCGTGCTGAACGTAGGAGATTATCGGTTATGTGAGCAGCAGATAGACGGCAACAGCTCCAGCTGCAGTGGATGCTCTGCTTCCCGTCATAATCCCTCTCCCAGGTGACGAGAGCAGCAGACCCAATGCTTTCCCTTCCTCTCTGGAACATGGCACAGTGCGGAGAACAAGGTAAACAGAGCGTCAACAAATTGGTTTGTGCCAGCCTCGGCACAAAACACTCGGTGCGCACAGCACACGAGTCAGCCTAATGAAAACTGCTTCGGAGGGCTCGAGTTCCAAATGTCTCAGTGAGGAGACGTCCCCATCCTTCTGTTAAGCCAGAACACTGAGGAAATCCCATGACACTGAAGAGCAATTCTGCTTGTTGTGGTGGGTCTGGCTGTTGCATGCTATAAATACAGCCACTAAGGCTGTGCATTAGTTCCACAGTACGTCAGGCAGCAGACACTTCTAGTATCACACACTGCACCCAGTACTGCCTCCTAAAAACTCCTTCAGGTTATGGCAGCTTGGGTGTGAAGAAGGTCCTTAGGATTACAGTCTTGTTATCTGATGCCAAATGCTTTTTAGAGCTATCTTTTGTACCAAACAAATTTGTTCTATAAACAACATTTGAAAAATCTCCCAAAATGTACTCGCATCCTTATTTATTTAGAAATCAGTGAGTAATTAATGAAAGAGGGCAGACAAAGGGGAGAGATGGGTACAAATAAGGTGCCCAGGATTATAATGTATGTACGGTTTTGAAGAAAAAAATTTTGACTTTGAAAGATAAGACTGCACAGTTATCTAAAAGTCTTATGATGTCATTTCACTCTTCCAAATGCACATCAGCAGCCACAGGAGAGATTAGTGGTTCAGAGCCTCCCCACAGAGATCCAGACACAGACCTGCTGAGCTTGATGGGGGCTTTTTCATATAAATGGCTTTACCCTTGCATAGAAGAGCAGGAGGCTGCATGAAGGCATTAGATGAGACTCCGTGCAAACCAGTAACTTGAATTAAAGGCAAAGCTTGGAGAGCTGTGTGCCAAGGGCTGATCACAGCTGCAAAGGAGGGCTGTCAGGGCACACCCCAAATCCTTCAATAAGCAAACTTGAAATTCTTTGATAGATTGAGGAATAAAACCACTCTTAAAAAAAAAAAAGCCCCCAAGTTTGTTAGTGTCCAGTTTACTTCCAGACACTGTTTGTCCAGCTCTCTAGCCAAATGCAGGGCAGGCTGATCATGCCCTGCAACTGCAGACACCAAAAGGAGTTCATGTTTCCAGCTCTTACTGTCAGCATTTGAGTTTGATAGAATCAGGTCAAAATCAGTCTCGCTCAGTCTGACGTAATGCAGACTTCTGGATCCTACCCCGCTCACCAAGATGTGGGACCTCATTCTCCCAGCCCACAGTCAGGCTCTTAAAAACCACCAGAGAAGTGCTTGTGCTGTAGATTGACATACCAGCAAAAAACCTCAAATGTTAGGTACAGAGATCATTTTCAGAGAGGGGAAGCACATTTCCTACCACCACAGAACAAAATAATGGAAATGGATAATGTGGCAGATCTGGCAGGTACCTTAACTTAGAACCATTTAAGTTAACTGCACTCCCAAAATCTATTAAAAGCCAGTACAAATCCTGATGTACTGGCTTATCATGTTGTAAATAAAAATAGAATAAGCAGAATGCGGTATCCTCCTTTCCTAGCTTTGGCTCCTACAGGAGCATTTGGTGGTGTGCACTGTCACAATCTCTACCCCATCCTCCTTCTCAGGTAGATTATGCAAGTCAGAAGGTCAGGGGGATACATAATTTTGCCAATCCACCAGTGCTGAGAGCAATCTTAGCTAAAAAAGACCCAGGATCTTCTGAAGTGATGAAATGCCTTCAGAAAACAGAACTTCAAACCCGTAAGTGTTCCTGTATTCCCAAGTGGTTCAGGCAGAGTGAGCTAACATGGTAAGGACACGGGTTAAAGGAATGCACTGAGACCATCTCCAGAAATGGATCTGCACATATTCCAATCAGCGAGGTCTTTCAATTGACAAAAGCTTCCTGTAAATTGAAGGGGCTGCACAGAAATGTCAATAAGGCCAATTAATGCTTCAGCATATCTCCTAGAATTTACTCGGGGAAAGCAAAGACCAATCCACTCCCGAATTACAAAAATAAAGCTGCAAATCAGTCTGAAATCCAGGTTGAAAAAGTCAGCTGGCTTTGGCACCGGGAAAATACAGTCATTAAAGCACAAGCGCCGTAGCTCTGCGCATTTGCCGCTCCAGTCAGTCCGAATCCCTGTGACAGCAGCGAGCGGCTGCTGATCGCCACCAGCTAATTATAGCGCTGGGCTCACGGCAGGGCGGCCGCTGCTGGCTGCTGGGGCGGTGTGAAGGCAGCAGCTCCGTGACACATTCACCAGCAGCTCTCCAAAAATGACCCGCTGCCGCCCGCCTCCATCCCACAGGCACCGTTTAATTGCCGACCGCGCCGGGAGCGGCACAGGAGCCACCACCAGCCCTCCGGGTGCTGGCCCATCGCAGCTTCTCCAGCCCCACGCCCTGCGCTGACAGGGGGCACCTGGCCCCTCCTGATGTAAGAAAGCTCAGGGCAAGACCTTATGGCATGGGGAAAGGGATATATATTCCAGCTCGCTCCAGATCTGGGGAATCCTTCGGAGGAAGTGGAGCCAGAGCTGTCGGAGCTGGCAGGGCACCTGCTGCCTGCAGCAGTTTCCACAGGAGGGCAGGTGACCGGAGAGCAGCTCAGCTACCAGGCTGCACCCACTTCCCTGGGGCACTGGCCACGAAATAATAACTGCTGTGCACTTATTCTCCAACCCCCACCGTTTCACAAGAATGAGAAGCAAAATAAAACTGGGAGGTTATTCTTCAAATGTTTTCCTTGACCTGGAGAAAGCAAAGCAAACGAAAGGGCTGCTGCACGTATTTCCATCTCAGAGTTGTTTACAGGGTTTTGTCCTTCCCTCGGGCACTTCCCTTCCCAGTATTGGCAGCGATGTGTGAAGATACTTCGGTATCAGTACCCTTTTCCTGGAAGTGTTCCAGTCCACCAGCCCCAACGACTGCTCTGAAGGGCAGCATTAGCCCCAGCCTCTGCATTTCTCATCCTGTACAGGTCTCCCAGGTTCCTTCCCACACAGAGACAGGCAACAAGGCACACACGGATTTGCAGTTTGACTCTGCCAGAGTATCTCTGTAAGACTCATATTTAACAAGAAGACTGTTTTCCCTGTACTTGTGATAACCAGGCAACCAAAATGATGCCACGCAACCTTAAACATTAAAGACTGCAGAACAAGACAATTCTAGAGAGATACTTAACATAAAATCAGTGCTAAGTAGATGGGGAAACAGGGATGAGGAAGGAATGAAAAATAAACCCAGCAAGATAGCACATCTTAGTTACTTTTCTATCCATGCAAGCTGCCTCTCTTGGAATCAATTCTAGTTGCACCTAAACTAAATCTGATCAAAGTTGCTGTAATAATTTGTATACTTAAAGTATCAACTCATCAGTAAGAATGAAACACAGTCAGCTCATCAAATGCTTCTCATTATTACAGTCTTTCACAGCAGGAGCCTGCATCTCCCATCCCTGCACACATCTGCTGTGATCATCAGAAACCCAAAGAGAAAGTGGCACGAAGATTCTCTTCTCAGGATTATTTCAGTTTGAGCACTTGTCGGTGCCACACACCCCATCTCCATTCTCCCCAGCTGTCACACATGGAGAAGTGCAAAAGTACTATGAAAAGAACCTCCTGCAAAACCCACACACTGGCAAGGGATTTGGGGCCCTACATAGCACTTGAACCTACATTTGCCTCCAGTCTGTGAAAGAATTTAGCTTTCAAGTCTATGAGGCCTTTTAACATGGGAGCTTTCAATGCCAATCTTCCTGAATGCTATCACCTAGTTGAATGGTTTTGAACATTTAAAGCCAGGAGTATGACCATTCCAATGTCTGCTACTTCCCAGCTTCCAAAATCCTTATGTTTATGACTGATTTACACTTCTCTCCATGATTTTTATCTCTCTATTTTTTCATGTGAGGAACCTGCACTTACACCACCATTGTTTTGAACAATCACTTGCTGTTGCAGCTTTTCTATAATCAAACTGAAGAGGGTATATCAGCAGCCCATGAGTTTTCACTTCTGCAGGAAAGCTTCGGATACCTCTGTACAAAAATATTTTTATAGTTTTTACTTCACTTCTTTGGATGCTGCATTCACAGATGTTCCCATAAGCAACCAAGGAAGCACAGTCTTGAGGAAACCAGCAACAAATGGAGGACCCACACTGGTGTCATTAATGGGACACTGTAAAAGCAAAAAGAGATGCCAAGTAGGTTTCCTCCTTTTTTTTTCTTGCTCTTGGTTCTGCTCCCCACTAACATTCATGAAGGAGAGGAAGAAGTAGAGGACATGCTTATTAAAATTTGCAGCACACAAGTCTGGAGGGAATGCAATTACACCAGAGGACAAGATTATATGAGATTATTTCATCATTTGAAGACATGCTTTGAAATTCAACACAGCCAGAAATATAGTTACTACAGGCACGCAGGAGCAACTAACTGTACAAAGAGAGGTTGGGGAAAACTGTTCAGACTGCTCAGCAACAGGTCTTCAGAGGAAGATTTGGGGTGTAGCAGACTGTAAGGGGAACATGCCTTGGTGAAGTCATACTGTTATGAAAGCTGAACAAGCTGGGATTAATAAACACAAGAGCCCACATCCCCTACAATATAAGTCATTCTTCTGCTCTTCTCAGCTTTGTAACTCCCAGATGAAGTATTATCTCCCACAATGAGTCTTTTAGGTAAATAAAAGGGGACCAAAGGAAGAGAGCTCAAAAAACAGGAAAGACATCTAGAAAATAGGACTTGTCAGGAGGCATTACAGAAAATTGCATTGTTTTTATCTACTGAGGAGAATGCTATGAGCAGGGTGATAATGGACTCCTGTGTACATAGAAACATGCTACAAAAGTCAATAGAACGATCTGTTCTACATAACCATGGCAGGTAAGGAGTAATGGGCTGAAACTGGAGCAAGAATGACTCAGATCAAATATTATAAAAACTACACATGATGATAACAAAGCACAGGAATAGATTTTATTCAGAGTTCTTCAAACACAGGGTAAATTAACAGCAGTGATGCATCACTGAAGCATTGCTGATCATACCCAGGAGCAGGGAGAAGACCTTGGTAACTTCTTGGCATTCTCTCTCCAATCCATTTTTCTTAGTTTTCCATGATCTCAGCTTTACAACTGTAAGCACTAAGAGACACAACAACACTATAACCATAACAGCTACAGCAAACCTCAGTGAAGTTTACATGCATTAAGTACCTCATTAATACCAACAATTAAGTCACAAATGGTTTGTGCTGTCTGGTCAATGTGATGGCAAGGAAGTGCCTTTTACTAAGGACATGATTCAGCTGACATAGCAGAAGAAGAGAAATTTCAGCCACATATCACTCTCAGCCCCCAGCAGAGCCAACAGAGACAAATGCACGTGGTCAACACCTACCTTGGGACAAAGGCTGTGTCAGGGGTGTGCTCTGTGCTGGCTGGGCAGGTACCCTCAGGGCTAGCTCAGGGCTTGGCTGGAATGGTGAGATTTATTGAACAGTAATACAGTAGGATTTGAATGTGTGCACACCTGTGTACCCAGCCCCTCACTCAGAAACCCATGCTGACACTTCCAGAGACTTCCTGAGCACTGCAGCCAGAGAAGATGCTGCACAGCACTGGCACATGAAGTCTCAGATGGATTTCACATTTCTCTTCTTAAAAGATTTTGGCTATAACCTTTACTACACAAGGGAGAAGAGCATCCCAACATGCTTCAGGGAGGGTTCTCATTGATGTTATTCCATATGGGACGTCAGAATATTTTTAGAGAAACTCTTCTTTGAAAGATGTACCATTAGCCCTGGATCCAAAGACTTTTTTTTTTTTAAAGACACAACTTGTAAACCTACCAGACAGGAACAGCTCATGTAATACCCTCACTGGAACATCAGGCTTAGCTTCTTGAAAGTAAGAAAAACATAACCTTTCGGATCACATTTAAGGTTTGGGGTCTGCCCATTTGCACTGGGCTTTCTCCTGGTGGAGCATGGCCTCTCTGGAAAACATTACAAAGCCAGGGCAGTGCTGTCCCACAGCTCATGGGCCTTTTGCATGGTACAGGAGTTGTTTTCTTAACACCCCAGCATTCATTCCAGCCCCCTTGGGGCCGGGAGGGTGAGGAAGGCAATTCCCCTACTGTGGAGCACAGAGATAATTTCTTCTAATTAGAGAACTCTAAATATTTGGAAGTCAGCATCCATTATTATTCTGGAAACTTCACACGGCAATAGAAGATGGGTTGATTCTGGCAAAATTTCTTCATAGCAAAAGAGCATTATCAGGGAAGAACAGAGACATTTTCTGTAGTTTTCAGTGCAGTAATGCCAACAGATACATTACAGACAGTCAGAAAACTCAGCTATCTCTAAGGGGGAAGAAGGGAAAACTTTTAAATGTGAAAATTCCAAATGAACTGCATTCAGATATCCCCCCCTTCCTCTCATAGATGAGCCTGTGAAAAAGATTTCTGATAAAAATGGCACAGAATATCAACTGAAAAATAGCCATGAATTCATATTCAGCTGCGTTTTTCAGATGTCAATACAACTTATGTGACTTCTCTTCCCTGAAATGGCTTTGGGAGAAAGGAAGAGAGAAAGGAGGGAAAAGTGAAAACGGAAAAAGAAAATTGTCCTGGAATTGACTTTGGGAACAAATGCTATGTCAGCTGGAAGAAAGCCAAACTTGAGTTGAAATAGCACTTTGCTATATTCAACTCTACAGATTTTTCTGACTGGAGATGGCTCCACTCAAGGACATTGCCATAATAATTGGGAACATGCTGACATCTACATCAGAGGCTCAGTCTAGTCAGAAGTTGAAGTATGAGAAAGAGGCAGTGAGATGACGCTTAAGGATCTAGAAAGCTCGCAGTCAGGACAGCATTTTGGGGAAGGTTGCCTGTTTAATTCCAAAATATCTTGCTAAGCTTGCTGAAAATATTGGGAAACAGAAAGCTGATCCTTTACTCAAATACTTGTCTCAGAGCAAACCCAAGCTACCCACTTCACTTGATTAAAATGTAGGCTTTGCCAGGCTTTTCTCAGGCAGTACCACAGACTATATTTGTTGGCCTGTTGCTGGGACAGGGTGATTCCTTCACCTGTTTATCAATTTGCACAGGTCACAGAATCACAGAATGAACTAGGTTGGAAAAGACCTTTAAGATCATCTAGTCCAACCTGTGACCTAACACTTCCTCATCAACTAAACCATGGCACTGAGTGCCACGTACAGTCTTTTATCAAACATGTGCAGGGACGGTGACTCCACCACTTCCCTGGGCAGACAATTCCAGTGGACAGGTCTAGTTATGGCTGAAAGATTAACTTTCAAATAGCAAAAATTCTTTTTATGAGAGAAAACCAGAAGGCCTAACAAATAACAATTTGAGTCACGCTCTCTTCTTGCCATCAATTTGCACAGTGTTGGGAGAAGCAGAAAGAAAGGGAAGATGCAAAACAGAGATGATGCACAGATTTGTGAGAAATTACTGATCAACCCAGACCCCAATATGCAGCAGGGCCAAGATGAATTTAATTTCAAATGAAAAATGTCCAGTCACCAGCACATAAAATTGCTTCACAAGAAGTGACATTTCCAGTTGCAGACTGTGTTCTGCTTAGGCACATAAAATCCATTGTATTCCTCTTCCCCTTGGTATGCAATGCACACAGGAATGGGAATTGCTGCTGCAGAAGCTCATTTGCTCTCAGGGTTGAAGGTGATCACATTCCTCCTAATTATGTAAGAAAATTCCACTGACATGGTGATTATTGCTACAAGAACAAATGTGTAATGCATGGCAACAACAGTGCTTTGGGACTGCAGCAGATCACCCTACTCTGTTCAGAGGATGCTGGGACCTCTCTTCCTGATACTGAGTTCTAAATGCATCAGGCACCAAACAGGCCCAGCTGCTATTTCTGCCTTGCCTTACTTGCTGTGATGTGGCTTCCTTTCAGTTTCCTTCCCTGCATCCATCGCTGATGAAGGAAAAGAGGTAACAGGATTTACAGCATTTTGTTTTTTACAGCATTACAGATTTTGTTCTAGCTCTGTGTACAGAATCCACATTCCCACTAGAATACAGTAAATAACTGGTTTTCTGTTATTTTTCACTTTGTTTTGAAGTTAGGAGGCACTTTTATTCATTCATAGCCCAGGGAGATAAGGGCTTGCTCTGCTATCATGTGTGTTGGTTTAGCAGGGCTTCAGCATACAGTATCTGCTAAGTTTGTTTTGAACCAGGCCTTCATCCAAAATGTTCTTCAAGTAGAAGAATTTCCTCTTTTCCTAATATTAGCAGCAACATAGGCAGTATCCTGCAACACCCACTATACCAAAAGCTGGTGAAACTCAAGAAGAAAGCAAGACTTTGCTTCCAACACATACCACAAGAACCAGGGAACTGGGATAGAGGAAACAGTTTTCTTTAGGAACATACCCAGGAGTTTGTAACTGACCCTGACTCTAGCCGTGACTGTCTAAATCTAGAATTAGATCTTTGTCTTCCAGGACAAGCGGGCAGACAGTGGGAGGCTCAGAGGAAAATAATAGTACAGTACAAGAAATGGGCATCTTCATTCATGTCATGGCACTCCCTAGGATACCAAGGTAGGAACTGCTTTGTCCTGTTCCTAACTTGGCTCACACAAATGGTCAGGCACTCGCCCTGGACAGTGTCCAGCAACCTCCTCCCGATCTTCATTTTCCTTACTTGAGAGAGTTTGGCACCACAAGAGTTTATGTGCAGAGAGGGTTTGCAGGCAGCCATGCAGATGACCCTGAAGCAGTCAAAACCAGCCACGAACCTTTCCTCAGCAAACCACATTTGCTCTTGCAATGTTACATTTTCTTTGCTGTCTCCATCAGGGACTGATTTGACCTGACATATGACCTGCAATCCTCACAAAACTGCCTTTTCTCTGTTCTGCGTTTTCCTTTCGGGGTGACTGTTTGATCTCACCTTTACACAGGAGTCTCCAGGGGCAGAGGGCAAAAGGGAACTGCAGGAAGGATGGAGGAGAGAAAAGTCACACCAGCATGTGGACAGAGCACAGACTGCAGCCGACAGCAGAACAGTCAGACCTTTCTCTCGCTGGTGGGGACAACTCACATGGCAGAAGGTGAAAGTTGGTGCTGTTGAACTTTACATTAATCACTGGCTGCCAGGAGAGGAGCTGGAGTAGCCTGGCCCTGACAGTGTGGAGCACAAGGAAACAATCAAGGGCACTGCTCTCTCCTGCCATGGGGATGTGCTGCATCAGCGGTCCCGAAAACGGGACCGTGGCACAACAGACTTGGAAACTGCTGCAGTTAAAGCAAGGAAGGATGTAAAATGACAGGATGTAAAACCAGCACTCTTCACTTCCCAGAAAACCACAGAGCAAACCCAGGAGATCTTGAACAGGAAGGTACTCAAGAATTCAGCATCAAAATTATGTCACAATGTTAAAACGTCTTTCCTTCTCCCCGAAGGCTGCTGCTGTCTCACCAGCAGAGCAGGCGAGGACACTGCACTCGGCTGCACATCCCCTCAGCACTGAGGATGCATCACTGCATCATTTTAGGAGAAACACACTGCATTAGCATGTCAGGTCTCAAACAAGCAGCTTTTTAGATTTACAGCAAAACCAGCCTTTTTGGTTTAAAACAACAGTACTTTGGGAGCTTCTCATTTATGGGTGTCCAAGAACATGTGCCATTCCCTAAAAAGCTGAGCTGGCTATTGCTTCAGAGGCAGCTCTGCACAGGCCATAGTCCCACAATGTACTTCATATTTCTCTGCCCACACCAAACCCCCCTCTCAGCCTGGAAGAGGGCAGGCACCAGATGCTCTCAATGAAGCTCTCTGTTTCCTAATGCAACATTTCACAGCCAAAAATAAACCAGCCCCAAACAACTCACTGGTTTATAGGTACTGCACATCCTATCTGTTTCATCATCTAAAGGCAAGCTCCGTGCTGCAGAAATAGTTACACCTTGAAAGAGAAGGTTCACTGGGGTAAAGAAGTGCAAAGGAAAATTAAAGAGGGCAGGGGCTCTCGTAAGGAAAGCACTCTGGCACGTTTCCTCCTCAGTGGCTTGGCCCCCTGAGCAGAATACAAATGAAGAGCATCACTGACAGCCCAGTCTAACATCTCAGTCCCCTGCACAAGCCATCCATTCGGCTCACGGCACAGAGACAGTGCAGGCATTGTCACAAATACACTGGGCACAAACAGGCTGAGAGGGAGGCCCACAGACAAACATCACCCTTTTGAGACTGAACACAGCCTTAAAAATATACTAACAGATACGGCTATTAACATGCCTGCACAGAACGGAGTATGGGCAGAGCACTCAAAGTGCTTGCTCATTCCTCATCCTCCATTTCGAGCTATAACGTCACCCTGTAATTAGCTGAAATAACCTCTATTCTGTTCAACTTCGCCACTGATGAGAGGCTCACAAGAAGCATGAATAGTCAGGAAAGGTTTAAAAATACACCCAAATTTAACAGCAATGACAAGAAAGATAAAGCACTTGCTTTTTCTTTGTGTTTTGGTTTTTATTTTTTTTAATCTTGCAAGGGCTGATTAGCAAGGTTGTCACCAGTTTGGTTTTGCAAGCTAGTTCATAAGAATTAAGTGGGAATAGACTCGTCCTAAGTGGGAAGAGACTTTTCTAAAGCTTCAGCTCTAAGACAAAAGGACCATGCCATTGCTAGGAAATATATGGGCATTACATTCTTAAACAAAGGTACATTGTAGAATCCAGAAACGCTTAGCTTTAAAATAGATTAAGGACAAAAGATCTACCATCAAGGCAAAACAATTAGCATAGCAGAATTTCCATATGAAATAAAAAGTTGAGGATGTCATATATTTTTGCTGACTGATCATCCTTGCAAAAAACCCATGGGTGGGAACTAACTGTGGTCAAATAAGGGAGCCTACATTTCAAACAGCAGATTATTCAAGTTTTTTTTTCCCCACCTCTATTACTCTGTGAACATCTGATTCACTGGGCCTTTTGTATTTTTTCTTTAATTAAACATTTCAAGCCATTCACCACATCTGACTAATGAACCCTGCATATTTCATTCTTGTTTTGTGTGCAGATGGGTTGTACACACAACTGTGAGCACTGTGGCTTATGATGCATAAAAAACAAATGTAGATTCAAAAAGTAAGAAAAAAAAAATCAAATGCAGTTTCAGAAGCTTGTGAGAAGAATACAGTCTGAGTGCTGGCGAAGCTCAGGCTGTCAGAATGCCAGGAAAACCTCTGAGAGTCGTGTATGAAGATGCAAAA
The DNA here is from genome assembly GCA_013399195.1 of Dicrurus megarhynchus. Taxonomy (NCBI): domain Eukaryota; kingdom Metazoa; phylum Chordata; class Aves; order Passeriformes; family Dicruridae; genus Dicrurus; species Dicrurus megarhynchus. The sequence goes on along the minus strand of VXAD01006706.1, from coordinate 1,057,115 downwards.
GATAAATATACACTGGGATAACAAAATCATTATAGGCAGGATTTGTTCTTATAAAGAAAATGATGGGCTGCACAGGAACAGCAAACTGTTCTCAAGCCCAGTTCATGTTCTCTAGGTGCCACATTTACACAGACTGTAATGAGAAACACAGGCTTAATTAAGATTTTTATTTAAAGAAAGAGCTGATAAACATGAAAAAGAGAACCCCACATCTCTGGAATTTATTCCCCCTTCTCTTAGCTTTGCTTGCTTAACAATCAAACACAGAGAAGATTAATTTATTGCTTGGAACATAAAACCAATTAAATAAATAAACAGCTTGTCACTCGGGCTTCAGAGTGAATCTAGTGGAAAATTTTTTTCCCAGGAAACCTATTTTGGGAAAGCAATAAACCACAGGGAAGGGCAAAGGCTAGAGAAAAGGCTAGAGGCATTAAAAAAAACCCACCTGGAGACTCTGTGCTATTTCTGATGTTATTGAGGATTTTTTTGGGAAGGAGCCGGCAGGAGCTGTACTCTCCAGCCTTCCTACAAGAGCAGCACACAGTCCTCAGGTGCCTGGGCATCTCACTGCTCCTCCAGCCAAGCAACCACACTGCTGTTCCCATCCAGATATCCGTTGTCTGTGCTGTTTTTCTTCAAAAATACCTTTTTTTCCTCTATTATTTCGCTCCTGATCTAAGTGACTACAGAAAGTCAGTGGATTCCTCTGCAAAGATACAAACCAGTGAAGTTGTGCTTAGGCTTGACGGAATTAAATCACCGGTGAAGGGTTCAGTTCAAGCTGCACCATTATGGCCCACCCCTGTGAGGAGGTGAGGAGCAGCCCTCTTCTGCTGCCAGCCAGGACTCCAAAGTGGAGAAAATTACTATACACAGCATAGAAAATGTTTCCTTTGGCAGCAGTTATGAAAATGCCATTCATCCTGTACACAGCCTGTGTGCTCCAGCATAATAAAGAGAGTGACTGAACAGTCTTTTAAGAAGTTTACTGGGTCACATTTCTCCTGGACTAAGGCCAACGCTCCCATTATTCCCCAGTGCTGGGTGCACATCACACAAATCCTTTACTGGTCTCAACCCTTGTCTGTTACTGATGCTGACAGCGCCTGAGAAGAGAAATATGAACCCTGACATTACTTCTAGTGTACAACATGCTTCCAGAAGTTGTCTAAGGTAAATTAATAAGCCTGCCATCCTTGCTGCCTAGGTGTCCAGATGGCCAAGAGCAGTGGAGCCTGTGCACTCATACCTGTGTCATCCAGCACAGGTTAGCTCCCAGCCAAGACAGCACACACCATTCTTCCTAGGTGTGCAGGAGAATGAGAAGCAAAGTAAAATACAGGGAGGGGTAGGATAACGTGAGAGCCTGATCATGCAAGCCATTACAGTTAATGGCACGAGTCCTGTAAGGACAGATTGTGGCAGGGGCTGCGGTTGTGCAGAGAAGTGCTCTGACAGTAAATTGCACTTCCCAGCTAGATATTTGTGCAGCTTCCTAAGGCAGTCAGTCCTCCTCTCACCACAATCACAAAGCCACGTTTTCCAAAAAAACATTTGATGCAAGATGCTGTGGGCAGGAGCCCGTGCAGGGGCACTGCCGTGCACTCCCCACAGATGAGCCCAATGCCTTGAGACAATCACCTGCTGCATTCAGGGGTTCTCCTGAGAAGCAGCAAAACACAGAGACGTCAGCAGCTGCACAATCACTGTCTGAAGCTGTCTAGGTCAACAGGAATTGCTAGTAAGCAATTTATGTTTTGCAAAATGAAGCAATTTCTTACAAAAGAAGGAAAACCAGAACAAAACAACTGATTTTTTTCTTCTCCTTAGCTGGAGATTGGATTTCCTACCTGTTTAACCTACAGGTCTTCTAGAAAAGTTATTTTCTGCTTTTTTTTTTTAATGATTCAAACATTATTTTAAGACTGATTGAATATTTTAGTGCTTTGGGTACTAGTACTTAAGCAAACCTCATCAAGAGCCACATTTCAACAAGCATTTCCATAAAGTGAGGCTAATAAAGCTCTGGAGAATGGCCTGTGCACACTGGGAATCAGCTGCAGTCACGCATCCAGAGGATGGTGGGAGCAAAGAAATGACCATAAAACCCAGCCTCTGATTCATCCAGCCTTCCCCTGCACAGTATCCTGGCTGGCTCACTCTGGGCATCGTGGGCAGAGAAGAAATTGCAGCACAGCTCCTTCAGGAGTGCTTTGCTGCACACTTGCTTTAGTGACTCTGCAAGGCAGAGTGGCTTCCCCAGCCCAGGTCTGAGCACTCAAGACCTCAGCTGGGCCAGAAAGCTGTCCCTGCATAAGCAGAAGACACCCATGGCAGGTAAAGACTCTACAGGACACAAAATAAACAGGCACAGAGGTACATTTGCAAAGCCTGGTGAAGACTTTCACTCCTCACTCCCATTAGACTAATGGGCACAAGCACAAGGAGGTATTCCTCATGCTGCCCAGATCTGGATAATTCTGCCCAGAAGGTCCATCTGTGGCAATTTTAAATCATTTCAGATGTAAAAGCAAAGACGGCAAAGTGAGGGGGGAAATAGCAGAAAAAGAAAAGAGGGAAAGAGCCTTTGAATCTCTCCTATTAATAGTGTTAAAAAGCCCAAATGGCTTCATTTCAGACCCAAGACTTAACTTACTGTGTAGTAATAGCTCTGTTACTGTACTTATCACAAAGAACCATTTTGTGCCAGTGAAATGTGCCCTTGGAGGCATTACTGAAAAGCCTGCAGGACAGGAGGCTCACTTTCTTGTCTTGAGGAAACTTTCATCCTGTGAGCCTTTGACTTTGAGGTAGCTATGCACAAACTTAGCAAAATTATGTGGCCTCTTTTGCAGGGGCTGTAAATCAGCAGTGCACTCACCTGACTAACACCTCACCTAATACCAGAGAGGCAAACGAGCGGGACTCGGCTTTTGCAAGAGGCCACGAGCTGCTGAGAGCAGCAAAGCAAGGGCATTCTGACAGTGGTGCTGGCATCTCTGGAGGGCAGCGAGGTGCCCAGCTCCCACTGTGATGGCCAGTGGAAGTCCAGGCATCTCTCCTCAGCATCCTTCTGCAAAAACCTCTTGGCTTGTGCAGCTCCAGAAGCAAAAAGCCTCCTTTCCTGTCTGCTGCACGAGCAAGGAGCAACTTTAAGCCAGAGATCCCTCCAGAAAGTACCTCAGAGCTGGGAGAGCTCAGCTCCAAACAGACATCCTCCCAAAGAGATTTAAAACCAGACATTTGTCCAGGCAAGAGGCGGCATGACAGATGCTTCATGGATTTTCTCATTGCTCCGAGTTACATTTTTGAGCCTCCCATAAGCTTTCCCTGCTGGGATCTCCACTGAAAACTTGGCTGTGAAGAGGCTGCAGCTGCGTGGGACTGCACTGATGCCTGGCAAAACCCCCAACTCCAGGGCAAGGATGCAAAAACCAGAAGGAAATGTAGACATTGCACTACAGGCACTTGTGATGTGCCATTTCTCTGCTTCATACTGCAGCAGTTCAGTTCTCTGGTGTTCCCAGAGACCCACCCAACCCTGCCAACACTCTCCTTTTCTGCTTGTCCACTGCTACAACCCAACAGCGTTTCTGCAGTGCCATCAGCAGTTATTCCCAGAAGAAAATCCAAGCCAATTATGACATGTCTCCCACAAAAGAGGTAATTTTCACCACACTGGGTACGCTACAGGCAACATTTACATTTGCACGGGTTTAAACAAGCATAGTGCAGTTTCCAGGACATGCAGATCAAGCTGTGGTAAAAATTTAAGCTTGTGACACTTGTAGGAAGGAAGGCTGGACTGATAAGTGGTGACTCAGACAAGCTGGCACTGAGGAGCAAGATGACAGAACATTTAATTAACAAATTAACTTTCTACTCTCTTAAATAATCATTACAGTCTTGCAAACATCCAAGAATACCGCATTCAATCTCTACCTACAAGGCTGCCCTTGACATTTTTCCAAGCCTCACTTCCCAGTTTCCATTAAAAACAAGTTTACCTACTGCATCATCAGATGTTCTGCTGACAACAACATTCTGCTCTGAGCACTCCTTTGTAGCTGCAGGACGTATTAGCCAATTCCTCTGAGTCACTTCTAGCGGTGTCTCACTCTATCAGCAGCACCGATTTGTGCGAGTGTCTGTTTGCTTGGCTGTCCTCCAGCCACACCAGCTTTTCTGACTAAATCTCCTGGTCTCTCTCTGAGCAAATAGGAGTCAGGAGGCTTGCAGAAAGACTTCTTCCTATTGGGAGGGGGACTCAGCAAAAAATTCCTGGAGACCTTTTTCAGAGCTGACTTGGAAGAAGGAAAGAAAAATGGACAGGAAAAAGAGAGAACCATGTATGTCACCATAAGAGTCTTAGCACCTTTGTCCCTTTGTGAAATTCTCAACCTTCCAAATTTGGGTGGTGCGTGGAATTAACCAGTGCTGACACCAACTGTTGTAGCACACTTCCAGAAAACACACAACTAAAAGAAGTGGTTAAAACTACAAAGAGGCATTTTTATGTGCTAAGCTGATCCACTAAGACACTGGATCAAAAAAAATCTGCCCAGACAATTTGAACTCCTGTCGTGCTTTTTGGTCACTGTCTTTTCCCTGCTCCTGCACACAGCCCTTGCTTCCCATGCTGGAAAAAAGATTTACCATTAGCCAATACTAAGGGCTTTTGGAAGAGATTTGTCTCCTGTTTCCCAAGCTAAGCCATTTGCAAGGTCAGGCAGGCCCAAGCACCCATCTTTCTGTTTGAACATCTGCTCTTACATCGGCCAGTCCCCAAATACAACGGCCCCAATTTCTCCAGCAGCCCCCATTTGGGTAAAATAATGAGTGTCAAATGTTTAACAACCAGATGGGAGCCCCAGCTCCAGGCACTGGTCAGACAGGTCCCTTGGGCCGGGACCCTTCTGCCACCCTTGCAGAAGCAAGTCACCTATTACTTACACAGGGACTGGTAACAGGCATTTAACAGTAATTAACAGTTTGCTGAAGGAAAGGCAGCGGTATCAGGGCCAGGACACAAAGGAAAGAGATGCTTTCCCTCCCTCCTGGGACAGGGAACAAGAAGCAGAGCTCTCCAGTGATTTAAAAGAGAAAACAGCAGCCAGTCGAAGTACCTCGGGGAGCCCTGTTGTAATGGGGAGAAGGTGTCTCGGCCAGGAAAAGCAACCTTAGAAGGAGTAACTTCCCACCAGCCAGTGCTAATTCCAAAAGCCCTGATGGACACACAGTAGGGAAAATAGGAAGCAATCCCGTCTCTCCTCCGTTTTCCCCAGGGCATTCTTTCCATCCTCCGCGTCTCAGCGCCCCGCGAACGCTTTCTCCCCGGAGCTACGGGCTTGCTTACCGCATTACCATCAGCAGGAAAATCTGGGCTGTTTATTGTCCCTCTCAGGGAGGGCGATCCCGTATTAGAAAGATTAGGGTCAGCCTGCGAGCGCGTGACAGGATAATCTGCTGCGGGCGCCCAAGGGGCTGTGACAGAGCCACGGCACAAATCCTGCCCCGGCCACCCCTCGGAGCTGCTGCCAGCGCCTACCCCCGCAGTCACAGCCCACAAACAACACCCCGATGCCGAACCTCCACCCAGAGCCCTGCGGGGTCTGCATGACCTCCGCGGGGTGCTGGACTTTGCTGCTAATACTCCCCCCTCCTCAACCCTTTCCCAGCAAGACACAATATTTCTGTCAGAATATGCCAGCGTTGCTTTGGCACCCCCTCCATCTCCCCAGCACCGTGCAATATGCTCTCCTGTACCTTCTGGACAGCTTGTAAGCCAAGCTCCTTTTCTAAATGTTAAACAAATTACACTGGAAAAGTCATGAATTATTCCAGTGAGGTGTGTGTGGGGGGGAAAAACCCCTTTATTTTCTGAGAACAGCAGCTGTTATTTGTGTCCTAAAGGAATAAGCAACCCTTCTGTACATTTTGGGAAAGCAGAATCACGACTTTTAGATACAGTTATTCACCTCATGAAACTAAAGGAAATTTAATTTCCTGCTGAATAAGGTAACTAAACACAGACCATATTTTAAAGCACAGCAGCACCAACAGAAAAAACCCCAAACATAAAACCCCCCAAACCGAAGACTCATTTCTTGTCCAGAATATCACTTTACTGCTGACACAGGGCAGAAACATCAAGCTATTCTTAACCAGCCTGGTCACGGTCATTTTCTTCAAGAGCAAAGCAGAATTTAAGTTTCTGGATGCTCAACAACTGCAGCTCACAGCATTTCTAATATTTTGCAAGCAAAGCCACAGGATTCCCCTTGCACAGTGTCCTGACAAGAGCTCTGACAGTGCAAGAGCTGCCTGACATGCAAACCGGGCACACTGTAGGCAGCCAACACAGTGTCCAGGTATCCACTGTGTGAATCCCCTCCATGCTTGTGGTGGCTTTATTTCTTTGGTAACTGATGGTCCCCACCCTACTTAGATCACCCTCTTCATCATCCTCTCCTCCACTGCCTCCACTCGAAGGGGAGACCCCAGCCCGCAGCTCTGGTGCACTCAGGGGATGCAGTGCTGATTTTTAGCAACCATTCTCTCTCTCCTGCTCTTGTTTCACGGGTGAGCAGCAGCTTTGAATGCTTGTCTTCCCTTCAGACACTTAATTGCTTGATGTATTGAGAAACTACCTCTTAAAACTATTATGCAGTTTTGTATCACTAGGTTTCCATCTCCCAGCATCCAAACCCATCATGCACAATCAAGCCAAAGGGATCTTTAATTGTGGCATCACAAGGAAAGGAGTAAGAACCCTATAAATTAAGAAAACTGCTCATATTGCAGCAAGTTCAGAATGGTTGGTACTTTTTTTCTCAGCCCTTCTTCTTTAGAGCTAAACCCACTTTTTCCAGACCTGTCTGCTACCAATTTTCCACCAGTACCTCAAGTGAGGAAATCAATCTGTTCTTTCTCAAAAGCCCAGCTTTATCACAGATTCTGTACCTAACAGCGAGAAAAAAAGAAAATAACTCTTAGTGTGGTTTTGAAATCAGTGCAGATGCAGTTAATATCTAAGTAAGAAAACCTCATTAAGTAAATCTTTGTGTCTAGAAATCCAACCTGTTCTGATTCTCCTTTTCCAATCCCCCTCCCTACCTCCCCTCTAAGCTAGCAAAGCCAGCTAGAATGATCAGAATGATGGTGCACAACAGTTGGTGCACAAAATAGCCCCTCCACTCCCAAACCACTCCATTTCTGAGGGCTGTGGTAAGATTCTGGGTATGCCAGGTATCTGCTTAGCACCAGTCTCAGGGTCAAATTTTCTTTTAAGATCCACTGCCTGCAGAAGACGATGAGTTCACTCTGCCAAAGGTAACTCAAAATCCAATCATCTCCACTACACAGAGAAATACAGGGGTGTCAAGTGAGAAAAAGGAATGGAGCCCCCTTGGAGAGAATCACAGCGACCGCTGAAATATTAATGAAGCTCTTTATTTGAGAGAGTCTAAAAAGGACTTTGAATAATGCATTGCAAGCAACGGTACATCAGCACTGGCTTTTTTATCTGAGAGGCAGCTGGCATTTTAAAAATAGACAACTTTCAACTTGATGGGGGTAGCTCACCAGTGGAGGAAATTATCCACAAATGCACCATCATTTAAGAGAACAAAGCAGAAAAACAAGCAGAACACAAAGAAAGTTCATTAGTACAAATGTTCTGAAGCAGTCTTCTTGTCAGCACAGACTTGCCCACTATAAGCCAAACTTCACTATTGTTGGATGTCTCAACATATTCTGTCCCTTAATGTCACCAGAAAAGTCTCTTTAAGCTACTCCACAAGAGGCATGGTCTGGCAAAATCTAATGATTGGCACTTGTAAACAAAAGAGCTGTTCTGTCCCACCCAGGCAGCTCATGAATTTCCAAAACTTATATTTAAAAATAGAATTATTAGTGATACTGGCTTTTTAATTCAATAGAAGAAAAGGAAGTGGGAGAAAATGGAGTTTTAATAGGAATGGGCTGGAAAGTAAGACCCCTGGAACTTGCTGTCCTGCACAGCTGACTGGACACGTGGAGCCCCTTGGCTTTAGGATTGCACTGACGGCCCCACTCCCACTGCACAGTGAACAGACACGTGGGATGCAGCCAGTGAAGTGCTCGGCTCGTTGGGGGCTTCAGTGTTCACACTCATTAACAGCAACGTGACTGATGGACAAAGATGTTGCTGTAGATGGCTTTGTGATGAGTCCTCCGGAAGGTGATGAAAGTTCTTCCAGCCAGAGATGTTTCCTAAGTATCCTTGACATGCACTCCCATTTCCTGCACAGAAAGCTTTAAAATACAGTCACCCAGGTGCATCCAAAGGTGTGGGGCTGGGCTCAAGGCACAGGTGCCCTTGTAGTGACAGTGTTCATGGCCAACGCCATTGGCACCATTGATTATTTGGTGAAAACACTGTGAGTCTTGATGCCACCAAGAGCCACAACATTACAAAGCTGTTTGGGAAAGGGACTGAGAGGAGTTTTGCATCCACACAACCAGAAATTTCCCTCCCTGCCCTCAGTACCACATCCCCTCCCACCAGTCCCTCTGGTTCTGCTGCAGAGACCAGCCTGCAGATGGTTTTATGCCATGATGGCAAGCTGAAAAGCAGCACAGGGATGTCTTCCCCTACCCATTCCCAGGAGTTCTTCTATCCCAGCACAATCCCCTCTGAGACATGCTGATTTCACAAACTATCCTGCTCCCACACCACTTCCCCCTTTGCCTCCCCCCACCAAAGAGTGAGGTCAGTGGGGCAGCAGCTCCTCACCCTGAGGCACAGGGAGCTGAAGGGGGAGCAGAGAGGAGCATGAATAGGCCCTACAGTGAAGCAACAAACCCAATGATACCCCAGAAGTGAAATGTCCCAGAAAGCAAGTGCACAGGGCCATAAAACAGAATGCCCTGCCAGCCTTATCTCCTCTTTCACCTTCCTGATTTATTCTACCTACCCACTTACTTATTTTACTGCCCAAAAATTGACTGGTTGGTCACCTCAATTACCTGTTTCCTTTTGCCCTTCTCTTCTCCATTAACTTCTGCCTTCCTTCTCTGTACATCCCCCTTCTCTCTTCCTGTTAGCCCACCCTTTCTGCTTTGACATTATCTTTGCATGCACAACCAAATTTTGTCACTTGTTGGTGTCCACATTTCACACAGCTAGAAACAGGCAGCCAGCAGCACCAACACCCACACTCACTCCTGGCAGGTGAAGCTGCCTGAAGGAAGAAAAGTCAAAAAAAGACAGGAGGAATTCCCACCCCAAAGGCATGACATGCTATTGTGGCCTTAGAGAAACTCTGAAAATGGTATTAGGCGGTGAGGGGCAGGGATCCTCGATGTAGCCTTGCTCCCACCCTGCACTGGGGGGTAAGCAAAGGGCTGCTGCCCCACCAGAGCTACCTGGCACCCCGAGACCAGCAGCATTCACTGCCTGCTGCTGGAGAGTAACACAGGAGCACAGGAGGCAGCCCTGGGCTCGACTTGTTTGTTTTCAAAATGAGCTTTGCCTTGCCTGGGCACGGGGGGAGACACTTGGACAGCCCTAACACCACAGTGTGAGCTACACCACAGGCAGCCTGCCCACACCACCACCTCTGGGGAATACCTGGGTGCTGCTGCCAATAACCACACAGCGAGTGACAATTCATCCATTCACAGGGAGACTGTGCCGTCCTGGGGGGGATTAGTTGTGAATGAGATGACAGGAGAGGCACCACCAGCACGCACAGAGATGTCAGGAGTGCAGCCCAGTTTGTACCCCTGACATCTCTGTGCGCTGGTGCCTCATCTGATGCCATTCCCTCCTGCATCAGCACACGCAGTGCACCAAGGTGTATGCTTTTGCGCCTTACTTCACACTTTTATTTTCCATTTTCCCACCTCTCCTCACTCCTTCCCCTCCCTTTTTTAATGCAATGCAGCCTTTTTTTGTTTTTTTTTCTTTTTCTTTTCCCTGCACACTGCTGAATGCAGGAAAAAAATCAAACCAACACAGCTGAAGGGCAGAGCAGGAGGGTGTGCAGGGTGTGCAATGCTGCCCAGGGCACAGGTGCTGATGAGAGCAGGGCAGTCAGCCACACGGAGCATGCACAGTAAATAACTGCAGCCTCATTGGGAGAGCATTACAAATCCCAGATACAGCTGGCACAGGATGGATTTAGCGTGGTTGTGCTACTCAGCATTGGTATAAACCCTCCATGCCCCGCAGCTGGATCCCCTGCCTCTGCAGTGCAGTTGCCCCCTCTCTTGTTTCAGCAGTTCCCAAGAGGCAGATCCCTCCCAAAATATAACTCTCCCAAAATGCTGAACAAGGACAAAAGCACAGGGAAAACAGCCTCCGGTGAGGGCTTGGATCCCCAGACCATACCACAGCCTAAAAGTCTCAGCATCTGGATTTCTGACAAGCTGGGTAGAGTTTCAAATAGAGGGAGCCTTCAAAGGGGAAGGCAGGTTTTCCTAAACCAACCCAAAAACATATGGAAAACCTTTAAACTAGATTGGGGGGGTGTGGGGGGGATGGGTGTTAGTAACAAAAAGAGAGAGAGATGGATTTCATCAGTTTAAAAAAAAAAAATGCAAAGGGGAAGTGCAAGAGCGCACGGTGTTTAGGATGAGGCATTCCCTGAGAGCAGGTCATAAATTCAGAGGGAACCTGCTGGTCAGCCAAAGAGAAGTATTAAAAATGGGATAACTGTTTCTGCTAGAAGCATCAGAAGCAGAGTGAACTCTGAACTTTGAGATTACATCCAGGATGTTCAATATCATTGCTGTTGTTAATATTTAGGTTACATATATACACAATTTATCATTTTAACATTTTATCATTAAGTGTTTCAAGACAAACTGTTCACCATTTTTCTTCTACTCCTAAAGCTGGGAGCCTCAAAAGTGCAACCCAGGTGTGCTGTAGAAACACAGGCAGGTATGTCAGGAGCAAAGACATCTAAAACTTCAGTAGCGTGATATTTGTGAGCAACTATGTCCCTTCATAAAGAGAGTTTCAAAATAAACAATGCTAGAGTTTTTCTTCCTTCAAATACCTACATCATCAGATTAAGTTACCTAAATTCTTCCAATTTTTCTATATGAATCATCTTTCATGTATTGTTTGCTGGAATAGAAAGTATAGTAAAATATTCTATCTCTACAGGCCTCCTCACCTTCTCTGACCAATTTGAAATGTGCACTAATAATGTGAAAATCTACATCTTCCTACAACAGGAACCAAGTACAAACACATTTTACAGTCATTCTATGGTTTTCTTTGCCAGTTTCAAAGTCAGGTAAAAAATTCATGGTTCATTGTACCAGCGAGCCAGAGACAAGGCCAGCAATGGATAGTGTTATGACAAGGATATTCTCCTTCCTGAGGGGGTAATGAACTGCCTTTTCCTCTAGCAGTGCTTGCCAAACCCATACAAAAGGAACCTGCCAATTTCTATCCATCTGCAAGACTGATTTATGAGGTCCAAGTATTATAATGGAGACCTTTATGCCTGTTGACTTGTGATATACACACAGATCTTTGAAAAGGAGAGAAACCACATTTAAGCTCTGGTGTGAAGTTTTGGGAGGAAGGTGGCAGTTAACTTTGGAATCTGTGTAAGCTCTACTGCCCTTACATCATTTCTTAGGTGACTCGTCATGTCCATCAAGAAGAGATTTTATATATAGCAGCCAGTGTATGAGCAGCAGGCAAATTAGTCCATGGAATAGTAGGGGAAGCAACTTCCTCACCATCCAGCTCCTGCTCTCCCCACTGGAGCAAGGGGGGAAAGAGCAGGTTCCTCCTGCTAGAGAGAAACGTGACCTGGACCAAATCCATTTGTTAGTGGCTTTCCACCCCCTCCTTTCTCATCAAGCCACTAACAAATTAATGAGCTGTTTCTCAAGAGCAGAGCTTAAAGAGGGAAGTGCAAGGGAGAGTTATCACTAAGTACTTTGATCCCTTCAACAGCTTAGGTACAAAAGCAGGTGCTCCCTCCTTTGCTGTTCTCCAGAAGGAATGCCAGGGCACATGGAGGATAGGAGAACCAGAGAACACCCAGATGCCACCCCCATCAAGGGTAAGTGCATTTGACTGCTCTGCACAGCCATGTATTCCATATCTCCTGGAGAAGGTGGGGATAAACTCACCTTTCCTTCCCTTGAAAGACCAGCAATGTGTTTCTAGTCCTGTCTCCACACACAAGGTTGTTGGTGAAAATGCTTTTAAGTGGATACAGAATCTGGCTTTACCCTAGATTCAAGCAAGTTTGTGTACATGTGCCAGGGGGAGAGGAGGAATTTTCACTGCCTTACTTGGTTTCCTCTACTTTCCCAGGGCATTTCAGAGGCATTCCTCATGGATCTTTTCCTAACACATTGCCAGTTTTTTCTGCTTATGCTCAAAAGCCACACATCAAGACAGCAGGAACTATGGTCAACACAATGATGTAGCACTAGGAAAGTGCAAAATCCATAAGGCAAGTTGTGAAACAATTCCTTCCAGGCCAGGCTGAGAAGAAGGGTCTTCCCCTTGCTCAGCTGCCCAAGGACAAGGGCATATCCTGACAGGATTTCCTTAGGTTATCTTCCTAAGATCTTCCACATCATTCTCTGGGCACTTGCAGTGTGTTTGATCTACTACAGGTTAATATCCTGCTGGTGAGAATAGAACTCAGAGGGTGGTGAAGCACTGGAAGAGTTTGCCCAGAGAAGCTGTGGCTGCCCCGGCCCTGGAAGGGTTCAAGGCCAATTTGGATGGAGTTTTGAGCAACCTGGTCTAGCAGGTGGCATCCCTGCCCTTGGCAGGGGATTGGAACTAGAGGATCTTTCAGGTTCCTTCCAACCCAAACCATTCTGTGATTCTATGATTGCATCATCCCAGGACTGACACAAGCTTTAGCTGCCCTGTACAAAGCAAGGACTGCTTAGCCTCTGTCCATGCAGGGGAAGGAAAAGGATTTAAATGGCAGAACAAAATGAAATGTTGTCTTCTAAACAGAAGCTTCTAGGACAGCAACAACAACAAAAAGCAAAAAAACCCCACAAAGTGATAAATTTCCCATGACTGTCTGATAGAAAATTTTTCAGTAAGAAGTTCCTCATATTTTTATTCACGTTGTGTCTTAGAGTCAAGAGGAGAAAGGTACCATTATATACTGTAAGAGTCTTCTGAAAGGCCTGATGTGCCAAATCTTAATCACATGGCCATGTCTAGGATCTCTTGGCCTTTTCCTGCTGGCACCTGGACAAACATCCAATATAATACAGTACACAAAGCAAAGGTGGCTGTGGCTAAGCCTTGGCCACCTTAGCAGAATCAAAGTTTGGCCTCCACAGACTGTGTTTAAGATCACAGCTTTCTCCATTCATGCTTTTTCCCTGCCCCCTTGGAGATGTGCCCACTGCTACAGATGAAAACCAGGTCTAAGCATAGGAGATGCTGCCAGCCCAGTGTTAGGAAGAAACTTTCCCAGAACATGAGCTCTGCAAGGCAGCCACTTTCTGACACATCCCCCTCTCCTCTTTGGCCTTTTGCCTGTCATGGTACCCAAGTCTTTTAGTGCAGGAGCAAAGCTAGCAGGGGAAATACTGGTCAAAACACCTATGATTAATTCTGGTTTTCTTCCTTCAGTTTTGCATTAATTACTCCATTTTCTGGCCATCCTGTGGTAGAGCACACATGGTAGCAAGTTTACATCATGGACCTGAATGCTGTCTTCTGTGTGTTTTCTCACAAGCAATTTTGATTACAGGATAAGCCAAAAAAAAAAAAAAAAGAGAAAACTAGCAAGCACAGTGATTTTATCCAAGAAGAGGTATAATTTCAATATTATTGATCTAGCCCAACATGAACTCGATTTTCACATATGCCAAGACTTGGAACAGAGAATACCAAAAATCAGATCTCCACAATTCCAGTGCCAGCTGTGCTTCCTCCTGGGGAGCATTCATGATGCAATCCAAAACACATATGTAGATAACACTGGCTCCTACCCCTGCGATCCTTCCTGTCCTCGCTAGCATGGGCCATCTGTTACTGCTTAGCAGGCAGCCCCACTAGACACTTGATTGGTACAACTTGCATGAAAAGTATGAAATAAACTGCCAGGAAAAATGGCATTAGGAAGTCTTTCCTAAGCAATCTACCATTTGAAAAGTGTAATTTAAACTGCACCACATAAGGTGATAAAAGAAAACAAAGCATGAACTGAGCCGCAGAGCAATCTCTGTCCCTACATGATACCCACTCAGGGGGAAGGAGAAGTGGGAAACAGAAATCATGCTGTGGCTAACCTGAAAATTCTCTCTGCCTAAAAGCAGCATGGTCCAGGAAGGCCAGAGCAGTTAATTACCTTCTGCTGAGTCCCTGCTGAGCCCTTTGCCCTCTTGTTCACCAAGCCATAGGAGAGGATAAGAACAGAACAGTGACTGCCCTAAGCCATTCTGCTCTGCTCTCAGCCTGACCAGCTGGGCAATAGCCATTACAAGGGATTTTAGATAGAACTGCACAGGGCCATCAGGAGAAAACCAGCCTGTCATTCACCCACTCAGATTCAAAATGCACGCTAGGATGAATGATCACATCTTTCCATGAGCTGTCACCGCCTACACCCACCAAACACCAAAATACACCTTAATCCAGGCTAGTGAAAAGCCTTAATTTAACTCTGACACAAAACCAAGAGCAGCCGGCATTAATTTCTTCCAGAAAGGTCTCACTGGGGTGTGGGAGAAACCACAGGCTACAGAGTAGGCTCTCAGCATGAACAAACTCCCTTCTCTTTGAAGAAATCCCCAAAATAAATGTTTCCTCCAAGCAGTAAGTTACCTGAAATCCTTTTCCTTATAACCTGTTCTAGCCTTAAATGGCAGCTTGGGAAGCCCACACTGTCCTTCCCAGCACAGCCTCTGCCCCAATAGGTGCTAGTGCCCTTTTCCCGTGCTGAAGCAGAGTCCTGAGAGCTGCATGCCCACACAGACTGTTCTTTGTAGCTGTCTGATAACAATTTATCAAGCAAAACTGCTAATGACTCTGTCGTAACATCCACTGCATGAGTAAACTGGAGACAAACCCTTCTTGAGCTAAGAAGTCAGTCCAGTTCCTACAAGCACTTGACAATCCCACTCACAAAATCTGGCAGAATCCAAAAATGACAAAATTCTGCATACTGGTCTTTAACCAGAGCTCCAAGTCAGCAAAATCATCCTTCATGTCCACAGCAGGGTAAGAGTAAGCAAACCACCTTGTTTTGGAGGTCACCACTTAAACCTGATCCTGCTTGCCACACTTGAACATACCATGGAGATAACAGATCGCTGGCACACAGCACAAAGAGGATGAGGACATTCTTAAGCAGGCACACAGAGTCTCCTCTCCATGGGGAAGTGTGTGAACATGCTTGTGCCCCAGCCAAATGATCTTCCAAAATAAAGGTGCATCTCCATCTACAGAAATGTGCACCTCTTTCCCTGAAGGAAAACTATCCTCCCTATGCCCTGCATGACAGGATTTTTCTTTTTTTTCCCCACAAAAGGGCTTGCTTGATCTAGGAAGTCAGGAAAGTTGCATGGATCATTCTCAGCTGTGGAAGCCCACTCACCTTGGGGCTTGCTCTCATGCACCAGCAGCTCACCTCCCTCTCCCAAGATACTGGGCAGTATCTTTTTCTGGAAAATGCTTTTTCCAGGGCAATGTCTGTGCAGCTTCAGAATAAAGAAGCTTCATGGTGCATCAGTTTCATAGCTCAGATACAGCCAGCTGCTCCATCATAATCTGTCTCCACAAGCAGCATTCACTTGACTTCTCAGAAGCATTCCTATACTCTACAAGCAACATCAGGTAACACTAACTTTTAATTCAGTTTGCTATTCCTGCAGTTGAAATGATGCAGATGTCAAAGTGAATGTTACAACATAAAAATTATTACAGTTAGGGAGTTAACTAACTCACAGCTGTGCCACATCTCAGACATATTGCCTGACTTGCATCAGTGGCTCTGTCCATCAAATGGACATGCCAGCTATTATTCTTTAAGGACTACCACTGGTAAATAAATCCAAAGACTTAGTTTTGCCCGAAGTAATTACACAATGCTTCTTAAGAACAGAGAAAATATAGCATACAGCTATCACTGTTGTAAAAAAATACCACCTTATCAACACAGAGGGTGCAGCTGGGGTCCAGTTTTTTTCTAAATTTAGTCCAGACAACATGCACTCTGCCATGCCCTCTGATGCCAGCCATAATACCCAGCATTTATTCATCCACCAGCTGGCTCATGTGTGGTCTTGCACTACACCATTTCATCAACACTTGTTTAAGTCTTTTGCTCTTGTATTCTTTAAGTTTAGGCTTCGTTTTCATAGAAGCTGCCAAATTTTAAACACAATTCTACCTCTTTTAAGGTCCATTGAAGCTTCAGTGGAACCACCACACCAGAGGATCACACACCTTCTTATAGAATGATTTTGTGCTGCAAAGCCACGGGGTAACCAAAGCAAGTCTAGAGACCAGAGGCAGAATTTAACTTGACAGAGGAAAGGGAAAAAATTTATCCTGTTGAGATATCCAGCACAAGAATGAATGATAAACCCTCCCAGCCCCATGTCTATAGAAATTCTGTGGAATCCAAGCCAGAATAACTGTCTGTTTCACCAAACCTGAATATTAAGCACAGGCGAGTTTCAAAAACCATTGCCTGACTGCATAAGACAGTTTGGTCATGTTTGTTTCCCACTGCATTTAAGGAGAGCAAGAAGACATTTTACACCTTTCATACGGACCAAGCTGAGTCCACCCACATGTACCCACCAACCAGAGCTGATGTAATTCTTCTTGAAATGTCCTTTTATTTGATATTCTTTTGCTTACCAGTATTGCACTAACATATGATGTAGAGCAAATATGTTTTCAAAGGGGAAATTTTACTGCCACACAGACTTGGGCTTGGGGCACAACTGATCAGCTGGTTAATGGCACTGGAAGAAAAACTGGGTAATTGTCTGTTCTTCACTGATGAGGTGGCTCTTACTCTTATATCATTAATGACTTGATTGATTACCTAAGAGCTAAGACTTAGCATGAAAAGCTTTTCTATACCCTTCAGATTTAGAGGTTTGCAATCTTAAATATTTTTCGTATTCTATAGTGCTGGAAAAATAGGAATTCACTTTGGTCTAACACCTGGCATGACACTGGAAAGCCAAGCACTTAATGAAATTAAGAGAAGAAATCTACTAAGTGGTTCAGTTATATTCTTGACCATTTGGGGATTGCATTGCATTTGGGGGGTGCATTTGGGGATTGCATTGCTCTAGGAAACAGCCCAACTCCTTGCTTTAATACTGGATATTCTTCATGGCACAGGGATTAATCCTGTCTGGTCCCCCAGCAATCTGAGGTCAGTGAGCAGTGGGGGAAGGAACACATTAAATCTGACACTTGTGTTAAAAAATAGTTATGGTGCAGCACACTCAGGTTTCTGTACAACAGGGACCAGGTTTGTTTTGTGTTAAAGAGTATTACATGCATGTCATGCCAACTCACAGAAACTGAGGCAACTTTTCCATATCATTCTGATCAATTCCATGAGCTGAAAATTCTCTCTACCACAGACATACCTATTTTGAGTACAACCATCTCTTCACAAAGCAACTAGCTGTTGCTTACAAAACACAAAAGTCCTGGGAGTGGGAGGTTTTATTTTTGTTGCTGGTTTTGGTTGAAAATTACACAAGTGCTGGATGAAATACTGTTTATTGCCACACTGACTGGTCCAGCACATCTCCTGCAGTTTGTAATTTCTCCGGCTGGTGAGCACAGAGGGACAGCCCACCCCACACCTGCCTGGAGGTGCTCTCCCTCCGGCCAGAAGGCTGCTGGCTGTCCCCTGGCTGTGGCAGGGACCACCTTGGATGGGACAAGGAGCAATGGTCCTGTCTTGCACGTCTCTCTGGCAACAATGCTGGTAAACACAGCTGAGGGTGGGTGAAGTCAGTGCTGAGCAGGGGACAAAGAGCACTGAGCTGCCCTTTCCATGCTGGGAGGATGATCAGTGAAAGCATCACTTTGAAGTTGGAGACCAATGGGGGAAGGTTTAAAAAGGAGTATTTTTCTCCATAAGGAAGTATTTATCCGCAAAGCCATGGGCAAAACCAGCAATTGCCCCATTCTGCCGGTGAGAGTTTTGCATGAGTGCTCTGAAAGCTGCACGGGCATCCTGCACACACCCAGTAAATGCAGCAAGGTCACACTGCCTCCTGGGAAGGCTGTTATGTGTCCCCAGTCCTACCTGCCATGACAGAAATAAACCTGTAAACTCACCTCCATGAACTACATTTTTTTCTTTTTAAATGGTGCGACCTTCTGTTGGAAAATCCTGATTGCATCAGCTCCTATTTTGTGAGAATGGGAAGCAAGGAATACACCAAGGCTTGGCTTGTATGTTCCAGGAAATAATGGGGAAACATTCCTGACAGTCAGCTCTCCAACATCTTGAGGTCCTGGTTCTTTCTTCAGGAGTTTTTAAATTGCACTTGCATAGTAAAACCAAAACCCTGAAGAATGCAGGTGATGCACAGATGGCCTATAAATTGTTCTGGGATAAGAGAGATCAATTTAAGCCTCTAGATTATTTGACCCACACGATTTAACTCAGCAGTTTTCCTGAAGTATACTGGAAAGAGGAACTCAGTTCCAAGTAACAGTCAAGCTGATCTCAACATTTACAAGAAACTGCAGCTTCAACTGACTCAAAGACTCAGCTATACAAAAAAGCAGCTCTAGCATAGCATCAATGACCTGAAAACAGAGGAAATTTGAAAAAAAATTTCTCAAAAACATGCAATAATATCAGCTGCTGGTTTCCTCTAAGACATATTTTGCAGGTAAATTGAATCATGATCTGTCTGCAATCAGTGCACACCACAGAGCAATAAATGCTACATCCAGCACGAGACAGCTGCACCAGTGAAAATGAACCCAGCCATAAGATGCAGCCATCAGGGAGAGCATCAAGATACTGAGGGTAACCTATCTGTATTTGTTTCCTTTTTTTGTTTTCAAAGGGAAACAGAAGTGACACACACTTAATTATGTTCCCATTCCAAGCCTAATTAGAGCCAGTTAGATGTTAAGTACTATTGAAGTGAAACAGGAGGATTGAGTTTCTATCTATTCTATCTATTCTGTTAATGCATACCTAGAAAGTGTCTTCTCTTTTATCTACCTTTATCTATTCTTCCAGGAATGAAAGGCACAACTTTCATGACATATTTCTGGTGTGTTGACTGTCTTTTGATGCAGTGGTGGCCACAGCAAGTTGTAACGAAAATGCTTTGGGCAGGAAGCTATTAGGGGACACAGCAAAAATCATGGGTTCTCCATTGCAGGAAATTTGCAGCAATCCTGCACCTCAAATAGCTTTTGGAATCGACTTGGATGTGTTTCCATAACCTGCTGTGTCCTCCACCTTTTCTTTGGTTGAGGTCAGAGCAGAGCATCTGGACAACCCAAGCAAGCTGCACACTGCCATTCACCTTTGAATTATCTTCCAGCATGGACAAGAATTCCAATCCAGTTGCATATCCTTGCAGACTGCATGGGCCTGCAGACCCCAGTTCCCCATCGCTGCCACAGATTTTCATCTCTGCTTGGGCTCCAAGACCCAGACACAACCTTGAAGCCTCGGTACTGCCCAGCTGGACTGATGCAACACATGCCATGACAAAACCTGTGATGCCCTAAACTGGCCTCATTTTCAAGTCCAGAAACAAAAAAAAGAATTTCAGTGCTACCTGGCATATTCAGGAAATTCTCATTTCTTTGAAAACTTCATTTTTTTAGAATTTCCCAAATCACTAAGTTTTTATCACTGAGAAGACGACCTACATCAAAAATGTCAGGTTTTGATATAGCTCCCATTTACTTTCAGAAACATACAAAATGAGCAGTTTTTCGTATTCTTTTTGCCAAAAGATGCTGAAAGGAATTTTCCAAACACTTCAAAGTCGCTTCCAGATGGAGGCCAACCCATGAGAAACTCCATCCAAAGGATAACTGTTTTGAAAACCTATCAAATTACTAAATCAGCATGGCCTAGCTCAATCTTCAGTTGCAGGAGATGCACTCAGGTCCTTGCAGTAAGAATTTCTCATGTGCTGAGTTGCAAACGTGGTTTGCTGGTGGCATTTGGTGCCATTTGCTGCTCCTGTGCACTGCATCCTCTGAAGCAGTGCCCATAATCCAGTCCGGAACAAGATCCTGGGGAACTTGTCAGCTTCACTGATAGCTTCAATCCTGTGGCAGCAGCAGGTCTGAGCTGATCATTTCTGTTCAAAGGCATTAAGGCACTGAGTGGTTATCTGGGTCAGATAGCAGGGGCTTCCTTCTCTTCCCAGTTTTAGGGAAATATAAGTGCTCCTCTTCCTATGATATTTACAGAGTTTCTTTTCCCCTCTCCTCCTTCTCTGCAGTACCTTATAAGCATGCCAGCCTTTTCCTTAGGTCTGCTCCCAAGATCCAGAGACTTCTGCAGATTAAGTCCATCACGTCATTATTCACCCCATCACATTCTCCTAGCAACTAAACTCTTAAAAGGGGCCAGTTTGAATATAATAATAATAATAAAAAAATTCAATTTGATCTGTCCAAATGCACATTCAGCTCAAACCAAACCCAACCTTTCCTCAAAGCTCTCAGCAAATATCTCCCAATAATAAATGATGGCAAGACACAATTCTGCTCAGCCCAGGCTGTTGGTGGATGTGGTGAATCCTGCCTGGCTTTTGGGAGAAGGTCACTGGCAGTATCACACAGTGACCAGCCACCAACTGAACTCAGCACAGCAGTTCAGGGAGATGGGAAAAGCAAGAATTAGAGAGGGAAGGGGGGCTGCTTGCTTCCTTTAAAGATTTTAGCACTGTCCCCAGAAACACAGAGATGAAAAAAGCATATCTGGAAAACATCTTGTGAAATACCACGTGGAAATTACAGCAAAATCAGTATTAACAACATTAATTTCCACTCTTTTATTACAGCTCCTAAAAATCCTGTGTCCTCCTCCCAGGGCTCAAAGAACCAGCTCAGCTATGAAGTAAAGATAATCCAGTAAGACACAAGTGTGCCATGCTTCAGAGTCCCTTCAGTGCAAGGGAAATTCAAAGGCTTCCCTCTCCTAATCCAGAACTGTTACAGAGACAGAACGTATCAGCCATCTGCCCAGCACCGTGAGAGAGAGCTAAGATGGAAAGAAGCCTGCTCTGCCCATGTGAAGGATCTCTTCTCCGAGAGATGATTAAACACTAATTAATAGAAATAAGCCTAAAGAAGTAACATTATGCAAATAAAAATGGCCATACAGTATCTGTTATCTGCTCCCCACAGTCGCTTCTGGAGTCCTGCATTCTATTCTAAAGATTCAGTGGCCGAGGTTTGCAAGGCACTGAGATCACCAGGGCTGGAAAGTGCAAATTTGGTGGCTGCAGAATGGACTCAGCACTACAGCAAAGCCAGCATCTCTGTAACAAGTGTCACTGGGCTTAAACAGCATGTGAAAGATTGAAGGAGATGTTTCTGCAAGCTTACATGCACAAAGAGCCTTTCTAGATATTCATCTATTAACTCACTGGCACGTAAATTTGTAGGACAGTTGCAACAACAGAAGAAATGATGATAGAAATCCAGAGATGGAGGCAACTAACGGTACCAGGTAACCTAATTTCCCTCCCTGACAGCACAGGGAGTTGATAAATAGTCACAGAATCAGAGATAAAATCAGATTATTGGATCCATTTTAAATTCCCTTGGTTTACCTATGATAATTGCCTCCATTTCCTTGACAAGCAAGGCTGGAATGAACCAGCATCCAAGGACTCTACTGCTGTTTTCAAGGAAAAGTGCTAACAAGGCCCCCCCAGAACCTTTCCCTAGAATTTATATTTACCCTGTTTAGGCCACACAACAGGTTGCTCAGAGCACGAGGGAATGCTAAACAGCCAAATGTTTACTACACATACAGTGGTACTCCTCCACAGCCTCATCCCCTTCGCTGTGAAAAACAAGGGCTTCTGTCACTGCTTGGTTATGAATGCATCCTATGCCTTCCCAAATAGAACTGAAACAACTTCAGGTCACCCATTATCCCCCTTCACCAGTCCAAACTGACCCCTTAATGTGAAAATGTCACCATCCTCAAACTACAGAACCGTCCCCATACAAACTCCAAGGTCAAGGGGTCGCACTTGCCGAGGTGCAAGCACAGCTCCACAAAGAGAAAAGGATCATTTAGCCAACGGGCAAAGTCAATTATTCCATTAAATGAGTTGTACAATGCTAATTTGTACCATAAACACACAATTCTCAGAACGTGAAAAATCCCACCCAAAACCCCACTAAACTAAGCCAAGCTGGGTACGCATCCCAGCAGGAACTTAGAAAGCTGACTATGGAGTTATGGTTCCAAACACCATCCAGCTGTTTTTTGGTTGTTTTTTAAATCCAGTTATTTATTTAGCCAACAGAGTTCACCTTGGGCTATGCTCACTAGAAAACACCACTATCTTTAATCTTTCAAGTATATCATTATGAGAACAGAACAGGAAACAACTGGCTCAAGGAGCCAACTGCAAGAGGTTTGTGCCCAAACAATGGAGCACTTCAAATCTGTCATGATGGGGGGATGCTGTGCATTTTTGAGAGCATGGTTTTTCTGGGATTTCAGGTAACTACATGTGAGTAATAACACTTCTTTCTAAAAGTATAGCAATGTTGACTTTGCAATCAAATGGAACCACCAAAAGATTGAGCAATCTAAGCCACATGGGAAAGCTAAAAATTTCCCAAAATATTTCCTTTAAAACCATCTGCTAACATATATTTCAAAAGAATTAAAAGAAAAAAATACAGGCATGGTAAGAGGTATTAAAAAGACCAGAAACATGCAGGAACCAATGCAGAAGCACTGGAAAGAAGTTTTGGGAAGAAAACCAGTAATTTCAGCAACCCAGATGGACACTTATAGGGGAGATGACTAATGCCACTATTAACTCAAAGGGACATGCAAATTTAATCCCACATTATAATGCACAGCTCAGACGACTGCATTTGAGGATGGGTCAGGAGTTGAGCCATAAATCTCTGTTCCAGAGCAGGCCGCCACACTCACTCTTTGTCTCGGTCATTTCCTGGAAAACAGCTCCGTGAGTCCCTGGAATGGCGGGGGAATGTCCCCTCCACCCTCCTGCCACAGCAGGAGCTGCATGTCCCAACACCAGAGCCTCTCCCAGCACACACCGGTGACCTCCTTTTGGGGGAACTCTGAGAAGATGGAAATGGGGAGGCACTTCAAAGCAGGCACCAACACCTCCCACACCTCCCATGCCAGAGGGGCACTGAGCCCATCACCCTTCATGGAGCCATCTCCAGACCCCCTGACCGCCACACCAGAGACACCACATTCCCGGAGGAACTGGCTAAGAGAAGAGGAACCATGGGAAAACACGTCATTTCAACCTTGTTTAAAACCACAGCCTCACAGCCAAGCAACACTTACCTACCCCACCACTCTCCTGCCACCTGCTAACTTCCAAGGGGTCCACCAGGATGCATAGGTCTATTTTCAAAGCAATAAAAACTCGGAAAACCAAACTACCACTACTGCAAGTAGCTACCTTAGTCCTGATTTTGTCACATAGCCAAAGATACGCCAAGTTCTAAGAACCCAATGGAGTCCCCAAAAACTTTGGAAGATGCTCTTCAGATCAGTGACCCACCTTGGAACAACATCTAAATGGAAACTCTACTTACATGCTTTTATTACATTAACTGACAGCAAGAAAACCCAATTCCCGCAGGACAGCCCACACAAAACACTCATTTGAGTGCCAAGTGTCTCACAGGGCCTAGGATCAGAAAGCAATCACTTTGCTAGGGTGCCTATTTGGGGCAACAACAAGCTTTGCATGAAAGACAAAGCCCATTTTCCTCAGTCATGTAACTTTAAGGACAAGTGCATGCACCCTCAAAGCTCCCTCCCAAAACACATTGAGGCAGGCAGTTAATTTGGCAACAAAATATATTTAGAAGGCTACAATGAAATATTAATTATACACATGTTTTAAGACCAAAGGTTACTTAAGTACTAGATAAATACACAGTACTGAGGGGTGCTTCAAGGTTTCTCTCTCCTACAAAAAATTCACTTAGAATTCTAATCCAAAATTCATCTTCTCTTAAAAACAAGACATGTATCTCAGATTTCTATGCAAGCAATTTATGATACCCAAAAGGAAAAAATAAAAATAGCTAACAGCCAAGCAGAGGTTTTATCGCCTTTTTTTAATCTACCAGTTCCAAACCAGATGCATTCAGTACAGAATTCTGATTAGGAAAAAAATGGCTGTTGAATTTTTATTACTACATCCCTTAAGGACCAAAAGCGGTAACCTTAGGCATTTAATGTGTTCTATGAATAACAATACATATGAGCACATAAAAAGCTTGTTATCTCTGTTTATGGAATTTTTTTACCATGTTGATACATTTACGGAAAGAAGTTGGGAAGTATGGTGAGGGGGAGGAAAGGAAGCTATCAAAATAACAAATACCATTAAACAAAACCTATTTGGAAGGGAACAAGCTATGCAGTGTGAAATTTGAATGAACCGTGTCTCCTCATTATGGTCCTACAGCTCCCATGGAAGTCAGTGCAGCCTCATTTAATGCTTGTACTAAAAGCCTTCACCTATATACATCTGTCTCACAGATACAAATGCAATTCATATTTAACCCTGACAAAACATCACTCGTTGGGGTAACATGCTGTGCACACAGATTTCCTTATTTTATAAACAATGTAAAACACAGAGAAGTCCTTCGTGGTGGTTCACAACAGCTCACTGGATGCAAAGAAGCATCTTCTTCCCATTGCCTCACATCACAATCCATAACCACCTGACCCAACAGGCAAAGAAAGGGTTGCCACCACACACCACCCTGTCACAGGACGAATTTCTGCCCTGTGTTGTATCGCAACTCCATTCCCACAGCTACAAAAAAAACCCATACACACTGCAGCTAAGCAACACAGAGCTTTCTCCTTCAGAAATTATTTTACAACCTTTCCAGAAAATGTGGGAAAGCCGTCAGAATAAAAATTTACAAACCAGCCATTTGTGGCGCTGGCATGGTTTCCTTCTGGTATTTAGATCAGTCCAAGAAATAAATTTTTAAAATAGTTCCTCCAATAGAATCCTTCCCATATTTTCAGCTCTGAGAATTCACAGGGACTGAAGTTGAGTTACGCTGACTCTGGAGCCAGCAGCTTCTAAGAGTACAAAAATCACCCCAGAAAATAATGGGATGGGGGGTTGAGGGAAGTCCATGCATCCCTCAGCTCTCAAACTTGCCTGAAAAAAGAAAATGAGCATACAGCCAGAGCACATCATATTTCTCTTCTCCTCATGGCAAAAGCTGCATCCTGCTCCAATTTATCCTAAATGGATTCAGAGCTCAGAAAGGGGACAAAAATGCCAACTAGTTTTTGTTCCTCCTTTTAGCACAGAAGAATTGATAAAGACTTAGAATCTACTGTCAAATGCTCTGGACCTTTACCAAATCCTTTGCTGTCTTCTCCCACTGAGACCTGCCTAGGTTTCCCTAGTCTGGTGCCTTGAGAAACCAGATGCAACAGCAAGCATGAGTCTTCATTCTCCTTTGATCATGGCTGCAGGATTCTGTCTCCAACCATTGATTTCCTCCTCCTTTTCCAGGCTCAAGGAAGAGGACAAACAGAGACTCTGGCAGCCGTCGAATGTTAGGTAACTGGAAGAGTGGGCCATGCCCTTGGAGAAGATCAGGACACACGGGAGCCTGACCCACAGTTCAGAGGAAACGACTTCACAGCAAAGCATCCCACCAGCACAGCCACATTGCTGGAGCCCAAACCAGAGCTCAGCTGTGTTATTTACCCTGTGAGGTCCCAGCTGTCAACCTGGCCTGGCATCGTGACAGCCTATGGCACAAATGCCCTTAGCCAGCTGCTTGGCTCGATGTACAATTCTCTCTTTTTAAATGGGATTAGCGTTGGTGAAATGTGCTAGCTCAACGGGCATGCTGATCTAAGTCCTCTGTTTACTCGGGCTACAGCAGATACAGAGATCACTTTTAAAAAAAGCTGCAATTTTAAAAGATGCCATGAATTCGCCTGAGCTCCTGCAGTTGCTCGTTCATCACAGGATGAAGAGGGGTTTCTTACAGATCCGCTGAGAACTGAGGACTGGAAAGGATGAATCTTGAAACTGTGGTAAGTATATAAACTTAGCCACCTACCTCGAGACTAATGTGAAGGATCTACTTGCCAACAAAAAAAACCCCAACAGATGATTCTGGCTTCCTCTCCATTTCAGTCATCAGACACATCTGCTGCCTCCAAAATTATTAAAAAGAAGCAGGGGGGGGCGGAGGGATATGTCAAATATGGGGGGGCATGAGGGGGCCAGTAACACCGAGGTACTGCCATAAGTATGGATCAGCAAAATGTGTTTTGGTTATGCTTTAAAAAATAACCAAACCTATGAAGTTAAAGTTGAAACAGTTGAAGTCCTATGTTCACCGTAAAAATGTCAAACGTTATTGCCATGAATAATCAATTCTTTGTTTAGAACGCCTTTTTAAGCAGAAAGATGAAGATTTGAGTCACTGTGTTTCACAGGCACTTTCCACAGCACAAAGCTACTAAACCGACAGAGCACAAGCAGCTCCCCTGGCTAGGAAGTGACAAATGCGCCTCAGTGCGCTGTATCGATGATGTGAGGAGCAGGTCTCTAACTGCACACAGCAGGGCCATTATCGTGTGCTGTCACCGTGTGCCATTAAAAGGTCTTTAACCTGCCGATCGCCGCCGCGATACGCGGCTCCTGCCGGGGATCTGCTGAGTAACAGGCCGGGACGCTGCGAAAACCTCCAGCCCCCGGGGTCGCCTGAAAAAACACGGCCGGGCTGCCAGTCAGGCAATCGCGGCAACTCAATTAATGCATCTGGGTCAGGAAAATGGTTTGCGGGAGCCTGAGCCCGGTTACGAAACGCAGGCAGCGCGGCGGGTACCGCGGCCGGGGCGAGGGCAGCCCCCGCTGCGCACAGGTAGCGCCGGGGGCTCGGGGCGGCATCCCCCGCGCCCCGCGGATGCGGCGGGCAGCGGGGACACGGGCAGTGCGGACACTGTCCGGCCGGCCAGGAGGGCGGCGGGGAGGGGTCAAGCTATGGAGGCTCTCGGGAAGACCCCTGCAACTTTCCCCCGCGGGGGCTCGGGGGGATGTGCTCGCCGCGAGAGGAGGCAAAACCTATCATTTTTTTATACATATATATGTGTGTATGTATATGTACGAGCGCATATATATCCGTGTGTGTGTGCATGCAGATCAATATTCCGGCGGATATGCCCGGTCCCCGCACGCCCAGCGGTGCCAGCCCGGCGGAGCCGCGCTGCGAAGCCCCCAGTGCCCCCCGCCCCGGGCAGGTGGGGGCCGGGGGGTGCCGGCCGTGTCCGGCGGTCCGTGTTTGCCCGCGCCGCGCCGCGCCGCACTCACCCAGAACACGAAGGAGTAGATGATGAGGAGGGTTTTCAGACACGTTATCACGGGTTTGGTCTCCATTCTCCTCGATGCCATAATACTGAGATCCCGGCTGCAGGCTGGGCGCGGGAGGAGGCGGAGGAGGAGGGAGGGAAGGGGGAGGGAGAAGGGAGCGGGGGGGCGGAGGGAGGTGAGCTCAGCGCCCGGCTGCCGCGGCCGGGCTCACCGCGCCTCCTGCTGCTGCTGCTGCCGCTGCTGCCGCTGCCCGGAGACCCCCGCCCCGGGCCGCCGAGGGCAGGGCACAGGGGCTCGAACATCATCTGCCGGGGGGCGGCAGCAGGGGTGACATTTACTGGAATTTCTCGGGGGATGGGGGGGGCTTGAGGTTTTGAAAGATGAGGTGAAAGACACCCCCCGGCCGCCCCCTTTTCTCGGGAAGGTGCTCGGAGCGTTGCTTGGGCTGCTCAGGGGCTTGGGGATGGAGGCGCTGCATGGTCGGAGCTGCAGAGGGAATTGCCCGTACCGGAGAAAATATCTTTCAGTGTCACGATTAAAATGTGTCTTCCTGCGCAAGTTGCAAAGGTCTGGAGACCACGGCAAGGGCAAGTAGCACAGGTTTGACAGTGCTCTGGTTACAGCCACGCAGTCTGGGTGAGCCAGGCTGTACCTAAGAGCAAGAGCTCTGCACCGAAGCCATTTGGGGGACTCCTCCAGCTCTGTGCCGGTGACGTGCCTCTTTTGCAGCTCTAGTGCAGGTGACTGTGTGGAGACTGTAAGATCTGTGACCTATGAACGGAGCCTTACAAGAGCAGGGCATGAAGCTGGGGTGGTGCTGGAGCCTGGCCGCTAACCTCGGCTTCATGTCAGCTTCGAATCTGAACTGTATCCTAAAACTACTCTGGACATTGAACCCCAGCCTAAACTGGTCAGAAACCTCATACTTCTATGTCTTTGAGACCCTGGGCTTCAGCTGGAACAGACCTAGCTCAGCTCTGCCTGGAGTGACAGCACACCCCGGAGAGAGCTCCAGAGAGAGCCTGCTTCTCATTGTCACCGCAGCCACCATCCCACTGGGAAATCCAGCTAGGGATGGACTGCAGGGAAATAACCGTGTTAGCCCGGGGATGGAAAAGGAGCTGATCCTGCAGAGCCCTGGCAGCAAAGCAGCGGTGTGGGTCTCACCAGCCTCCTCTGGGTGGGAATAAAAAAAAGACTCGTGGGCTGGCTGCCTCCAGGGAAAGCATGGCCAGAATGAGGGCACACATGTGCCTTGGCAGCCCAAGCTGCTGCGCCAAGACCGTGGGCAGGCACAGAGGGGATGCCTTCAGGGATTTTTCTGTAGTTCACATTTTGGAGGAGGTTACGTGTGCAGGGCAGTGGATGCTGGAGCACTGCATGTCCCTCCTGAGTGGTGTCCCTGCACACCCCACAAAAGGGGGTCTGAACTATACCTTTCACTGCATTAAAATCAAATCAAGACTAAGCAGCAAATCTCCTCAAGCTACCAAAAGTAATGTAGTTTGTGCAGCTGAGACATATCAAAGTGATAAAACAGCCTTTGCCATTCAAGAGACAGTTTTGAAAAACACAGAGAGAAAAAAATGGTTCCTGAGCAAGTGCTTTTGTAATATGCACAAGTTTTGCCATGAAGACTGCTGCAAGATTATGCTGGGTTTAACTTATGACTTTTAGAGCTGGTTAGCCTACTGTTTCCCAAAACAATGAAGGCATCTAAAGGATGCTTGGAGAGGGAGTAGTCTGCAGGAGACACTGGGGTTTTTTTAAGCAATCACCACTTTTGTGGAAAATTCAGATGACAGGTGCATAAATCTTTATTGGCTCGACCATTAAAATGTAAATAAGCACACTAACTGCAAAAAATTGTATTGACACTAACAACAGTTATAAATATTCACTGTACAAAAATTACACTAAGATTTTTGACAGAAAATAGCTATGAGCAGAAGAATTCTCTTCCTTCCCCTCATACATGGGCTGTAGAAAAGATAAATGCTGCTGTCACAGCACAAGGGACAGCAGCCATTTATTTCAGTAGCTGTGGTTATACTTCCCCTCCCCTTCAGGTGTTTTTAAGAAAGCATGAAACAAACGACAATATTAATCAGAATGGATATTTTGGTAGATGCTGATTTTGACAAGGACTCACATTTTCTGCCAATAGCATGTGATTTTAGGTCACTCTGTCCTGTAGTGTCTGATTTGAGATACATCCCCTGAGTCTTCTCACAAGGATGTGTTGGGGATCTAAACTGCATGAGTGCCTACAAAGCCTCCCTTGATAGTGCTGTTAAAACTCAGAGGATTTTGCACCAGGGAACCAGAGACAAAACAGATGTGCAAGAAGAAAAGTCCACATCAGGAAATACAGCTCCTTTCTTCACAAATGTCAGGCCCTGGAAGGGACGATGTCCTGAGAACTGAGAAACAGAGGCTCCATGGTATCTTCACCTGAACCTACAGTCTTCTCACGAGGCTGTCTTTGGAGGAACTCTGAGTTGCTTTTTGGCATACAGTCAAGCAGCATATATTTTATTGGATGTAGATGCAAATTTTGGATTATAAAATGCAAACGTCTGAACAGAGCTGAACAAAAATCTGCCTGATTACAGCAAATATCATTAAAATATGACAAGAGCTCTGAGCCATCAAACATTTTAGGCTTAAATGGAATTACCGAACAATTGCTAGCCTTTATGTGTGGCTTGGAAACACATCTACCTTTTAAAATTATTTTTATCATACTTTTGCAGATTTGGGAGGGCAGATTCTCAAGTATTACTTGCATGAAATCAAAGCAAGCCTTTCTAAAGCAAAATACATTTTCAGTTCTGTAATCCGTGTTTGCAAAGTTGGGAACAAAATTGCTCTCCTCACAGAGAGAACATTCTTATAGTTATTCAAAACAGGACATTTTTGCCTAACTGTGTCATTTGAAAAATATTTCTTTAAAACACTAGCAGTTTTCAGGGGATTCTTCTTCAATCTGTAAGCTCTTATTTCTTCATAATGTACAGGGAATATCTTCTGTCTTAATAAGTCTGTTTGCAAAGTATCGGTCTAGAAGGAGCTCCTTCATCCCATGGCAGAGCATTGTAACATAGAAAATGACAGTGAGGACTTCCATCCTTACCTGAAACTGACCTTGGCTATTTGATGGTTAAATAGAAACTTTCTGGGGAAAGTGGTGGAAAAACATAAAGGTCTCACACCCTTCTGCAGTTATAGCAGGTGAGAAATGTGGTGTTTTGTTCTCTTGATGCCCATTCTGGCCTTTCCTGGATTTGCTGTGGTGCTGTTGAATGTAAAGGCTGCAACCTCTGCTGTCCCTTATTGGGCATTCAGGTTTATAATCCACACTCACTTCATTCTCCCTGGAGAGCAGGGGTTTGAGGGTTTTTTTGTCCTTTTCTCATTGCCCCTGTCTCCATGTGGCCTGCCAGCGGCTGCCCTGAGCTGGTGGAGCCCACAGCCTGCATCAGTCCATTGCAGAGCAACAACAAGCTTTGTGGCAAAATTCAGGAAGCAGGAGGAAAAATAAGTGTCTGATAATTTTGCTGCACTCACGTGTCTCAGATGAGTTCAGGTAACTCTGTACAGGTGCCACTGCCACCTCTACATCATAATTCAGCTCTAAGAAAGCAGAGCTCTCGCACAGCAGCCAGTTTGTCTCGTGGCTGGTGGCTGCATGATTTTGGCAGACGCATCAGTGGGACCCAGCTGCCAGGCCCAGGCCCCAAAATGTGTCTTCTAAAGATGCCTCAGGCTGTATAGGTCCCCAAGGAGAAGACGTGGCATTACAAAACCAGTGCCAGAGAATTATTTCCCAGAAAAGATCCTGTAAGGAGATTAATGTAGTGTTGACAAAATCAACCAAGGCATTTCCATTTACCAGCACTTGGGAATAAAGGCCCAGTCTCCTGCAGCACAGGCATAAGGGAGCAAATACAGACATCAGCTTCAGTAGTTTGGTAACAGGTATGAGTTAGCAAGTAATGCATATTTCGCACCAATTCAGCATAAAGGGCTCATGGGATGGCTCTGCAGTATTGACACCATAGTGTCACCTCAGCCTGATGGGCAAGCAGTACATGCTTGCACAGGAAGAAATAGTAATGCTAGGAAACTTTCTTAAAACTTTTAAGAAGGTCTTTAGGATGCTTTCTAGGCAGCAAATCATGCCTTATGAATTATGCTCATTTACACTCTTATGTTAGGCCAAAAAGAGATGTCCTTTATCCCATTTCCCTTCAGAGCAGGCATGTAATATCCGGCTTTTATCAGTAACTCTGATACAAATAAGCTTTTCATAACTTTTCCTATTGCTCAGAAAATGCCTTGATTTAAAAGAGACGTTTATAGCTGTTTTGTAGGTAGGTACTTCTCATGGCCTGTGATGACTTTCCTGATTACTCCAAAGCTTTGTGAAGTGTCCTCTTGAAGGGAATGGGACAGAAATACATTTGTGACTAAGCATAACTACCACAACAGGATAAATTAAGATCACCAGCATTTACAGAGGGAGGGTGGGGGACTTGGAAAAGATAAGAGGTCAGAAAACATAAAAATACACAAAGAGCATATAAATACACAAAGAGCATGTCTATATTATTTCAGGACAAGCATTATTACATCTCCAAATGATGGGAGTTTTGATACACTGGAAGAAAAATGGAGCCGTACCATTTTATTATCTTCATCTTTAGCAATAAAGTGACAATTAACCCTGCACATTTGCCAAGTCACTCAAATTTATTTGTCACACTGTATTTTCTCTGTTTTTTTCTTTTGTTTGTAGTTATGAATAACAACACCAGATTCTGTCCTCGTGTGCCTGGGTTACCTGGACATTTTCTTAAGGTCAGTAGGTAATTTATAATAACCTTGGGAGGAATTAGATAATTTCTTCTTCTGGAAAGATCCATGTGAGGGGCTGAGAAACATCTATGAGGTTCCCCTTCTCCATGGTTTTCTGTTATTTAGCTTCTGCCAGGAAGTGTGGTTGGGCTGCACTTTGGTCTGTGGACACCAAAGCATTCAGTACTGTTTGCATTTTCCTCCTTTTCCTTTCTTGACTGGGCCATTTGTTTCCACCAGACTTCTCCTTTGACTGCCCTGAAGCAAATGCAGGAAGAGATAAGGATCTCAGCCTCCTCTCCAGTGCTGGCAGAAGTTACCCACTGTCATCGCCGGTCTGTGAGTGTTTGTGTAAGAAGTAGGGGCAGGAGAGCAAATTCCAACTTTTCTGTTCTGCAGCAATCCCCTCAAAATGACAGACACGGGGTCCTGGCTGACATGGAAGTGTCTGTCTGCATATGGTGTGATATTTTCTGGGCAGGGTAAGACACTGGTCAGCCTGGCCACCTGCAAGGACCTGCCGGGCCCTGGACCTCGTCTCTGACAGCAGTCACAGGTAGGTACATGGGAGAGGACCCTAACCTCTTGCATGGGGTGCTCCTGCTCTTGGTGCCCCAGCTGCAGACTCTGGATTATTTGTGCCAGCCCTAAGAGCCCTGCAGCAAAAGTGTTCACAACCTTTCAGCAGAGACCACTCCAAACAGTTACAGTTTGGAAACAGGTTTGAGAAAGCTTCATTTCCCCTGAGGCTTGCTTTTCCTTGTATGCATCTCAGATCTAGTTCCAGAGGAAAGGAAACCATAACCTGAGTCTTGTGCAGCTATTTAAGCAGAAAGGGAATTCTGGATGTCCTCAGGAGAGTGGGATGAGGAAAGCTCAGGTGTGAGACAGCTGATGGACCATGGACAACATGGATGCTGCTGAGGGAGGTCATGGTATGGAGTGTGATACTCCAAGGGACAATGTGGAAAGCACCACAGAGGCCATAGGAACACCAAAAGCTCTTCAATAAATATCCATGCTCAAGGTAAAATGAGATAATGTACACAATGAAAGGAATTTGAGGTACACTGCATGAATTTTGAGTCAAAGTATTTTCTCTGGATATAGTGTCTGGGTTTCCTTCTGCTCCTCTAAATAATGGCTTCTCTTCATGTCTTCAAAAGACAAGATGATTGATTTTTAAAACTGATGTGTATTTTACAGCAACATGCTAGTGATGGAAAGAGAGAAAATGACAACAAATTAATAGGCAATGCGTTTTAGCAAATAGAATTATGCTGTATAAAGCCATTATATTTAAAAACCAATTCATTACAGGTAAAGTGTATGACAACAAATCTTAATACAACCAAAGAAACAAGACTGATAGTTAGAGCACATCTTGTGCCAGTATAGGCAGAGCTCTTGATTTTTAAGGACAGCCTGTTGCATGTTGCATACAGGTATCTGTCACATGAGCACACAAAAGCTCTGGCTCCAGCTTAGAGGCTCAGCTGCTCATTGTGGAGCAGACTCCTTCCCTGTGATGCTGGGGAATGGGGCAGACATGAACTGCTTACTCCAACCCTGCTTGTTTCTTGGATGACCTGGGAGGTGGACGAGGGCAGCTCTTCTTCCCTTGCAGAGGATTTTCTTGCTTTGTGCCCACATCCCTTCCTTCTGGAGGAGCAAACTGTTCCCTGGAGACTCCCACTGCTTGTACCTCTCAGGCTCCCTCAGTGAGCAGCCTCGTTTCCTCCACAACCACACAGCGATTTCCTGAGCCACTGGGTGAGGAGCTCTGTTCCCCAAAGAGGAGGAGCAGCAAACAGTTGTGTCTCAGTTTGTGTCAGTCTGCCAAGCACTGTCTGACCCCTAGCACACCCTCCTACCCTTCCTGGGGTCTTGACTGCTTGGGCTCGGGGCTGGCTTGGCTGAGGGCTGCCGGTGTCACACCTTGAATCAAACACTTGGGAAGACGCTGGGAGAAGCCTCGGTGAGGACGGAGTGGCTGCCCTTCTCTCCGGAGGAGCTTTTAGGCTGGGCACTCACTCCCCTCATGCACTGCAGCCACTCCGCAGCCGTGCCTGTGGCCACGCCTGTGCTCCAGGCCGGCCGCGCACCCGAGATGGACTCGGGTCAAGGAATGCAAAAGCGCACACGGCTTGTTCACAAAGCCTGCCTGGCACTGGAAACAAAGCACCGTATGCTCAAAAAAGGACGAGCCCAAGGCAAAGGGAGCTGAGAGCAGAAGGGTGAGGGAGGTGCAGAGGGAAAACACCAAGACACCTTGCTTCATGCTCCCCCACTCCTCCTTATGGGCACTGGAGGGTGACCCAGAGGTGCCTCCTCTCCTCTTCCTGCAGCTCTGAGGGGGTGCCTCCCCTACTTCATTTTCTGATATCCTGCCTCTACGGTGGCTACTCTGTGGGCATCTTCCCCTTTTTACTGCTTTTGGACACTCTTTGCCTTACAGTCTCCCCTGCTGTCTTAGCTGCAGGTGAAACCAGTGGCAGGATCACTAACCTGGGCCACTGTCACTGACACGTAAGGCACAAAGGGAGCCTGCACTGCTGGCCTGTCATGCTGGGCCTGCTGCACCCAGGCTCAGACTGGAGATACACAGATTTTTAGTTAGCAGGGAATCAACTAGGGCTTTCCTTTTTAAGGATGTATAGTGGGGGCTGATAAAATTTTGTATTGCTTTATTGGCTTTGAAATGTGTGATTTCTATCTTTGTCCTAAGTTGGATGTATTTGTTAACATTTCTTCTTTTCCTGGACAACCCCCCAGAAATATACCTGTATTAGGAACTGAGATAAGTAGCTTATTGACTCATTTGAAGTATTTTTAACCGTGTCACTTGTATTCAATACTCAATTTCATATAGGAAAAGAAAACATAAAAATGGGGCTGCATAAACATCACTGCTGCAACACTACAACAATCTCTGAAGAACCCCCTGCATTGTCCAGCTCTTCCTGGAGCTACTGACCCAAGAATCACAGGTCAGTACCAGAACATCCCATGTCTTCTTGCTGTCATGCTGGCTTCATGGATGAGGGATACAAAGCGTGCCTTCAGTCCCTGGGAGTCACTGCAGGCGTCCCAGTGACACTTGTGTGGAATGTCCCCTGTCGGGGAGAAGAACTCAGCAAGTCTCTTATTCGTCACTTTGGTGCCTGAGAACCTACAGGCTTTAGAAAATGAAGTCTTTCTGGCTCTCCTCTTTTTCCACTTCAGTGTTTTCCTTCCACCTTGCATTTTACAGTCCTCTCCAGGCCCCAGCCCAGCCTGCAGACCTGCGCAGGATCTTTTGTCCCTCAGAACACATTTAGGGAGGTTGTCATGTGGCAGTTCCACGAGGTACATAAGTAAGGGAGCCACAAGGATTGCACAAGTCACACAAAACCAAACTACATTGTAGGCTGCCTTTCACTGGGTTCTGGTGACTTCAGAAGCACAGCAAGGGCCTCTATAATACTTATGAATTACTGACATGGTATTATTTCTGTGCAGGAGCAGGACAATAAAGACACAGGGTGGGGGCACCATGGAAGTGGTACCATAGAGAAAGACTTCACCATTTCCATGCAGGAATAAAAGAACCAGGCACACCTTTCTGGGATGTGTTTTGATGCAGTATTTGGTATTTAGTGCCTGGATAACATCACTGACCTTCAGAGCTTTGCTGTTGTCGGTAAAGTAGTATCAAATAAAATACAAAGTTCTACATTTGCTTTCTCCGGAAGATTTTTCTGTCAAACTGTCAACTACTAAGTAAAGCAGGAGATCATTTTAGTCTGTCAGCACTGCAAAACTAGCCTGGTATTTGAAAATTACTTGTATGCTTGAAAATGTTGTGGACCATGGATTTGGCAGACAGTATTGTTTAAGATCTAATGGTATATAATTCAAAGCCTGAGCCTTTCTGCTTTGCTTAGCTTACCATTATTTTAGCAAATGTTTGTTTTGGTGGGGTTTTGGGGGTTATATGAGCAAATAAAAGCTCCATAATTTTATTTTTTGCAATGCTGAAAATAAAAAATAAGCCAACATCCCCCCAGTTTTTTAAGCAGTAGCATTTGCCACCTTTGTAAAAATTCTATTATAGGCATGGAAGCAGTTCATAAAACTGCTCTGCCCAGATCTGCAGGGGAATCAAACAGATGGCAGATCCCACTGCAGTTTGGATGAAGATTTCATAGCTAGATAGACAAGAGAATAGTCAAGGTCAGTGATGAGGTGAAAACCATGCCCAGATTTTCTTCAACTAGGAGCATGTACAGCCTTTCTCACAAATTTAGAGGAAATGCACCAAACCCAGAAATTCTTTCACAACCAGGAGCAAATGCCCTCAGTGTAAGACAATATTACAACAGGGGCAGAATGTGCTTGCTTAACTGGCATTTTTAAGATTAAAATGAGAATTAAAACTATTTTTTCCAAATTTATGTGTGTATATGTCAGTATGTATTTTTTTAATTCTGTTAAATCTGCAGGTGGTCATACACCAGATTGTAAATAATATTATTTGTGAATTTTGACAACCAAAATGATTCTCACATAATGGTTATTGTTATTCAATCAGTTCTGGGACCATCATGCATGTAGAGCTCTTGGCAGCTGATTTTTTTTTCTCTGTGCTTGTGTCTTTTATGCCCTCACAAATGTCTGAATTGAGAAGTTATGGCTTTATATGGAAAACTTCCTCCCTGATTTGTTGTGTTCTTTTAAAAACAAAAACCCCAAGCAATTTAGTTTGTGATATACATCAGGCTCAGCTACACAGATCTGGAGGCTGTATTTCTCACTTGTTTATGTCGTTAGTCTGGTTTTAGTTAATTTTCACTTCCAGATGTCTCTTGTGCATGTTGGGTTGTTTTTTTTTTCTTGTGGTTAACAGGATATAAATTACCTTGATAGGACGGAGCTGTTTGCTCTGTTTTACTTGTTTAATTTCTGGATATGTTTTACTGAGCCTGATCCCTCATCGTCACAAAATAGATTTTACTGGCTTAGATCACAGATTTTACTACAGTCATTTACTGGCATGAAATATGCACAACTCAGTGAAGAATCACCCTTGCAGTCTGAGTGCTTGTTTTTTCTTTCATTAAAAGGGCACAAAGACCTGCTCTGGCAAGGGCTGGGTTCAGCTCTCAAAGCACTGAGGAACACAAAGACTCCAGTTAGCCTGGCTGAAAGAACAAAGCTGTGGGCTATTGCTATGAATGCTGACTCCTACTTGCTAGGTCGGGATATTATCTAAGAGCAAACAGTGCCAGGTGGCTTCATGTTTAGCATCTGCATTCTGTGAGAGGCAAAGGTTTTGGTTTTACTCATTTTCAGTGAAAGAGGTGCCACAGAGCAGCAACTTTAGACTTGCAATGGGGTCTCTGCCAAGCAAGTCACTCCTGCACTGCATCATCATCTGCTGAATCACCTCTTGTCCTGAGGTTTCCCTCGGAGGGAGTGAAGGACACTGCCAGTGTCCAGGCAGCTCCTCCTGCAGGAGTGTCTGGAGAGGGGTATTTGGGATGCAGTGGTGTCACTTGTGCCTCAGTGGACTTGAGCAGACCTCGAAAACATTTCTTCAATTACAAGGGGGTCAGGTGCCTCTGCATGTGGTTATTGCTGGGTTATATAAGGCACTGCAGCAATCAAATACTTCCTCCTGCTTTCCCAAAGAACTGCTGCAGGGACACTCACACCTTGCACGAGGCTGGCAGCACACCTTGTCCTTATCACTGGAGGCTTTGAGAACTTAAAGAGGTGAGATCCAGCAATCTTAGAAAAAGCCTGAAAACTGGTCCTCCAATGAGAAAATCTGAGTGGCAGGGAGAGCCCCAGGCCTGTTTTGTGCTGCCATTTTTCCACTGGTAGCACAGGGGTAACTAACATTCAACTCCAGGTCATGAAAAAGAATAGAAATGCTTCTAAAATTTTCCAAAGCTTAAAAAAATACACAGAGTCATTACTATGGCTTCTTTAGCCAAAAATGGCCCTGATTCAGGGGCCTGCCCTTTGCAGTTACCATATCCAGACAGTCCTTGGTGGGACAAATCAACTTACTGCAACATTTGCTTGATTCAGGGACCAGATGCAAGTGCTTTTAGGGCAGCTTCCTCCTGCTGACCAGCTCACATGAGCACAGGTGGAGGAAAGCAGTCACAGAGCACATACCAACAACCAGCAGCACAGATGCACATACCAACTGTTGTCACTGAGGTTACATATTAATAGTTATTCAGACTTGCACTGACAAACACACTATTTTTGGTTTTGTGCTAGTCAGCCGAGGTCCTGAGCTCCTGCTGATCAAGGATCATGAAGGAGACGATGCAGCAAATGAGATTTGTATGCTGAAAGTCACTTGTGCTTTGAGAGCCTGCCAAAAATAATGTTTCAGAGGGCATGTATAACACTGCCAAAATCAAGCTGATGAATGGCTGTATCATTGAATTTGGATGCAGAATGAGGGTCAAGTTTGGAACAGTCTAGCAATAGGCCATTCATGCAATCTAAGCAGGATGGGATCATGGCATTCTGTAATCGACACTTATTAAAGCCCTGTTTTATTCCAAAGTGCAGTAGAAAGAGGGCAGAGAGAAATTAAGTCTGGAAGGTAGATGACAAGGGAAGTTTAGGGCCGTATGGTGCCAGGCTTATCTGAGTTTTTGGGAGTTTCCTCTAGTTAGGCACGATAAAACAAGAAAAGGAAACGCTGATAGTCTCTTCAGAAACCTGTACACATCCAGGAGTGTGTTCTGCCACACTGGTGTTCAGTCTTTTCTTGCAGTAGAATTGTTCATGGTTAATATTAATTCAAAACACGGGGATAAGAGGTCTGTAGATTAAATGCTGCATGCTATTTTTCCTGAAGGTGTGAGGAGTTTGAATTTAAAAAATGAGGCTTAATTCTGAAAGCATACAGCCTTGCATTTAATTTTTTTTATTGAGTAATTTTATCTCCCTGGGTAACATGCAGGTGGTACAGCAAGAAGTGCATCACTTTTTCCTATCTAGAGAAAGGTGGCAAAGAAAAGCACAGATCAGGCACAGAGAGTGTCAGGCCTTGACTGAATACCCTCCCCTCTTAGCTTTTGCTTTTTAATTCCATTTACATTTTTCTCTTTAACCAGTAGGTGCTTTCCCATTGATTTTGGTTGAAAGAGCTTTTTTTATGACAAGTTACTGTGGACTGAAGCCAGTTTTAACCAGTTTTATAGTCAAGGACCTTGTGACCAAGAAGAATATCACATTCAGGTGCACCATGACAACTGCTGAGAAGAAAACTGAGGGTTAACATAAGAGACAATGCTGCCTAAAGTAAACACCAACCATAGTTCTGCTAATTGCTATTACCTTATGAAAAGTGCAATATCATTTCTAGCACTCACAAACAACAGCGCGTGGAATGTCATGGACAATTCAATTGAAATAACTGGAGGTGTGGTAATTGTTGCTATAACCTTCTGTGGTTTTTGTGACCTCAGTGGTATCTTACGCCTCAGTCATAAACTCCTAGAGTGATGACAAGCCACTTCAAATCCATAGAAAAAGGCCCAGTCCATGGCGTGGAGTTATATCCAGATGGAAATGTAACAGGCAGATGACTAAGAAAACCACTTAATGGAAATTAGTTGTTCGTACCCAGAAATCTCATATGAGAGAGCTCATGATGCACATGGCTTAATGGAAGACAGATACAATAAGAGAACAACAAACATGTAATTAAATAGAGTTCACAGCTGAGGCTATCTATCCAAAATCATCTGCTCAGTGTTGCCATAATACCTAGTGATGGCCAAACCCACCCCATGGTATCCGGACATACTGCTTTAATAGATATTTGTCAGTTCTACATCTATGCTTAGGTTGCTAAATGACTCGTATGAGGCAAATTAAATCTCACGGCAGAATATTACATTAGAAACATTAGCTGAGCCTTACGGACCCGAATAATTGCAGAGCTATTCCAAGTCACGAGTGACGATTTATACCTATCTTTTCATTAATTTATTGCCTGCCCCTAAATTGGAGAGTTGCTCTTCAGGAAAAATGTCTCACTTAAAATAAGAACTGAACTCCGGAAGACAGAGAACTTTGATTCAAGATAGCAAAGAGGGTAATAAGGATTGAAGAGTTACAAGTGATGTATTAGTTTGCAGTTTGAATTCAGCTCCAGCAGAAATCTTGCCAAGATACCCAATTCTCTTTCCACACTTATCTCTGGACAGCAGGGCTGGTAGCTGTCCTTTTCATCCAGAGAGGAGACAGATTTTGAACCATGTACTAAATAGTTACCAGTGTCTCCCTCTCCCAACCAAACAAGTCCATCTGAGTGATGGTTAAGGTCAAAGCTAGAGTGGGGCAGTGCACATAAAGAGTTTGTACTTAGCTGCATCCTTCTACCCAGCTCCTGCTCAGGCACCTCATTCTGTGCTCCTGCTCAGGACCACAAACAGCTTGTCTCTGGTCAAGGACTTCACCACTTCTCAAGGATTCCTCCTCTTCCTCACCACTGCCAGGCATCCGTCATGTGGGTCTGGACTAAAAATGTTGGCTGCTTTGTTCCCTGATCTCTCTGTGCTTCCTCACACTCTCCCAAACACCCCCTGCCCACACAGTGAGGGTTAAACCACATTGGTACCAATTCCTGCAGCATGGATTTGTCTGTGTACAAGCACTGATGAACAGTCCCTCTCCACATTTCCCTGTGAACAAACAATGGCAGCTCGAATGTTTGCTGAAACACAAAGGGATTTAAGCCTGGCTGAGCAGGACCTCTGTGTGCTTAGGCACAAATATTTGATGGGATCTTTCTTCATCATTTTCCCAGCTAATTTCCAGCTTTGTACTTAACTGATTATTTAATTGGTGACTCACTGTCAGTGTCTATGATCAAAAAACATTGGTAGTCTCTAGAGGGAAGTATATTTCATTCTCCCAGGCCACACTGAGGGTGATGATGTTGCAAAGCCTGGAGGGTGAAGGTCGGCCTTCATAGGAGGGGGAAGAAGAGGTGGCTATACTTTCATTAGACAGA
Organism: Dicrurus megarhynchus; assembly: GCA_013399195.1. Taxonomy (NCBI): domain Eukaryota; kingdom Metazoa; phylum Chordata; class Aves; order Passeriformes; family Dicruridae; genus Dicrurus; species Dicrurus megarhynchus. Next base: position 1,015,639 of record VXAD01006706.1, on the reverse strand, counting down.
GGTCACATCTTTAAAGGTCGGATCTCTCATCTTCAATTTCCTAGCTACTATCTAACCAGTGCTTTGAAACGCATTGCTGCTCTAGCTGTAAATAACAAAACCTAAATTTAGGCCAGTTTATGAAGCAGCACTCAACATCACAGCTTTCATGGCATCTCCTCTTTTGAGACCCGTAAAAAGCAAATTTATCCCAAGAGGTGTTGCCTTACAACAGGCGTCAGATTTCCTTAGAATCTGAGATTGGAAATGAGCATCTTGGCAATGGTAAAAAGTGCTTTGTGTTTGGAGAGCAGCAAGTTAAATGCCTAGCCTGCATCCATTTTTCCTGCTTCAGCTGTGCAGCAGTGCTAAAACCAGCCCAAAACACCAACAGCTTGCCTGCTTTTATGAATTCAGGTTGCCCTAATTTATAGGGCTGTATGTGCATACATATGAGCAGCTTCTCTGGGTGAATGGGGAGAAGAGCTCCACCTAGAAAAACTGGAGTGTGTTTTTGGGCTGGTTTAGACGGACATTGGCAAAGGTTGGTTAATGCACCTGCAAAAAATATGTCTCACGCATCAGAAAATAGGACTGTGATGCATTTGGAGTAGCCAGCTGTGCTTTATGAGTAGGGGAGTGGGTAGTGCTGCTGGACAGAGTACAGCTGTATATGCTCTATATGGGTAATGTGGAAGAGCCACATGGATGGACTTGCCTTTGCCATGGTAGGCAGGCTTGCCTTTGGAATGGTCTAACCTAGCCAGCTCAGTGGCCTTTTTTATAGAATTTATCAAACTGAATAATAGACCAAACATAAATTGAAAGCAAGCATGCTGCTTAGTTTATTTACAAAGCTAATAAAAATGCAAAAAATACAGTAATCAAATTATGTTCTCAAGTAAAAATGAATCAATAGATTAATAGCTTCAAAGTGCTTCTGCACCAAATTAACACAATAAGCAATCAAATCAAATGATGAGGCTGTCAGTTTCACTCTCAGTCCTTGTCACTAATGAAGTTATGCTAAGAGAATCAGAGGAAGAGTTGTTTTCAGACCAAAAGTGTCTGGCATCCTACCCAAAACACACCTTTCACTCATCTGGGGCGCAGGGCAGGTTGCACTACCTGTCTGGTCTGGACTTAGACCCTTACCAAGCAAGAATGAGAGAGGTGAGCAATATTCCTCTTTCAACATAAGTAGTGCTCAGCTATCCCGGTCTAAACAGTGATTCTTGCCATAACATTTTTTAAAGCCCTATGGCTGTTTCAGGGAGATGGGTGTAATTACCAGTTCCCCTGTCCATGCACACAGTTGGGGGATAGTAGATCCACCCTTTAGCACGGGTGGGATTGCTAAATAGTGCATGATGGCAGCTTTAGAACAGCTTTTGTCCTCAGCAGAACTTCCTGACTACCTCAGCGGCAGGCTGACATCATTTATTTTTATGAAGCTGTGAAAGGTGTTTCTCCTTGAGCTGTACACAAACATTCATTTGTAACTGGGGGAGGAGGGTGGCAGGAGAAGGAGAGAAAATACTTGGACTAAAGTCAACCTGGAAGAGGAGCAATTCAATGAGGAGCCTGCAGCTATGTCTGGGAGATGGGCAAGTGCACTCTGGCCTGTGCTGGACCATCCCCAGGAGCCAGGAAAGTGGCTGGATCATTCTGAATCCCTGGAGCAGAACTGCTCAGATGCCACTGGATTCACTGCTACTGACACACAAATTAACAGGAGGCAATATGGGGAAAAATAGAGAGACCTGGATAGCGTATTGCTCAACAACCCCCACATAAATGTGCGCTAGGAGGGGCTGAGCTTTCTGATGATCACTGTATTCCCCTCCTGAAACAAAACTGAACCCCAGTGAGTGCTGGGGACAAGAAGGGCTGTGTTTATCCTCTGTAGAGAGATGCTGAGAAAAATGTTTCTGGATGTTTCTGTCACTAAAATATCTCACTAGGAGAGTACAAAGGGAGATACTAGTGAGTTTATCAAAAGAAAGAGCTTTCAACCCATCAGGGAGCAACAATGTGCTGTCCAAGGAATATGAAGATAAGCTACTCTAATTTCATGCTGTGTTATTTTATTCCATAAGACAAACTGTTACTTGCTTTCATAAATTTATAACGGTGACCATACAAATTATGGTTTGATGTCACAGTCAGTCTCTTGGCTTAGCTAGCAGGGGAGAGGAAAAGGTAATTGCAAAATGTACAATGACAATAAAACAGTAAAGCTAGGTGGTTATGTTAGCCATTATTTCTGATGTGTGAATGTTTCCACTACAGCTAATTTTCGAGAGGAAATTGGAAATTTCTTTTAAAGAAAAATCCTTCCCGGAATCCTAATAAGGGCCAGAGGAAATGGATGGTAAAGCCTCATGTCAAGTTGGGTGAGCAGAAGGAATAAGCGGTAGCAGGGAGGTTTGCTGGGATGTCACTTCCTGCTTCCTGACAGCTTCAAGGAGAGGATGTCAGTCAGGGATTGACTGTGACAAGAGCAAGCATCAGCCTGGTGGTCCTTGCTGGGGGAGTAGTTGGGAGTGTTGCAGTCTTTGGATATGCAGTAAACAGACAATGCAAGAAATCAGTTCAACAACTCCCATGAGCAGATCACCATAAGCAACATCAGAAATTTCTAGCAGACAGTGAGAGGGAAGCCCCCACATCAAATCTGTGTGGGTGGTTAGCGGGAGCGCAGTGACCTGCTTCTTTTGGGTGTTGTTCTAGAATGTAGGGAAGGCACCGTGGATAACTTCTCTGGGACAATGGCGTTGACTTTAGTAACTCTTTAAAGTGAAGATGAGCCAACAGAAGATGGGTTGTGGTACAAAATAAAATGTTCTAGGGCATTCTGACTATTGAAGTAGGTGCTTGTTTAACATGGCTGGGAATACTGTTATTAAAATAAATATTTGTTGCTAAGATACCCTGTTAGTTCAATAGCCTTGAAATCTAGTTTGTGTCATTAGACTGGAGGTGCAGATATTTTATAGATGTGTCATTGCAGGGATTGCAGGCAGACCTAGGAGGCAGGGAGGGAACTCCTCAAACACTAATAAGAAATAAAACAGCTGCTAGCAGCAGCTCTGACCTGCAGGGCAAAGCTATCCTTGGAAAGCAAGCAGCTTGCTGAGTGGGAGGAAGAGCAAGAAGGAAAACAGTGGTAAGAGAGAAGGGAGAAAAGGAGCAGGATGAGCCACAAGGGAAGGCAGCAAACTGCCTGGTAAATGCCACCTCATTTAGGCTTTGTTCCCATCAGCCTGTGAGGAGGAGTAGCAGAGGCAGAACCTGGAAACAGAGGGGTGGTCTGACAGCCAGAATCCCTCACCCTTACTACAGGACATGCAGGGGTTTTGCTTGAGTCTGACCCTGGACTTGTCCCATGAGCTGAGGTCCAGTCAGTGGCTGGAGCACCATAGATGGACTCCTACACTGTGTCTTCCAGAGTGGGCATTGTCCACGCATAAAGAAGCACCCAGATATGAGGTTCTTCATCCAGAGCATGGTTGGGCACAGGAACAGGCTCCCCAGGGCAGTGGTCACAGCTCCAAGCCTGACAGAGCTCAAGAAGTGTTTGGACAGTGCTGTCAGGCACATGGTGGGATTCTTGGAGCTGTCGTGTGCAGAGCCAGGAGCTGGATTTTGGTGATCCTTGTGGGTCCCTTCAAACTCAGAATATTCTATGATTCTATGATCTGATTTAGGTCAGCACCAGCCTGCTTTTTGGATCTCTAGCCCATGGTACAGAAACTTTTATTCCAGCCTTCCTAAAGCAAATTCTCTCTACTGTTTAGAGAGGGCAGAAGGCATCCCTAGAAGCTTCCAGATATTAAATCAGCATCTTTGATTGAGCATCTTTCTTTCCATTGATAATTTAAGAAATGAGTAGGAAATGCTGGATGACTCATTCCACCAGAGGTACTGCTTTTCTGAGGATGATCAGCAGCTTTTTAAAGAAAAGGCAGTGGCATTAGCTCATCTTTTTCTTCATCTTCCATCTCACTATATAATAAGACTAGGGGGTGGAAAATGTGCCTTGAATGAAAACAGCTTTGCCTCTGTGCTTTCCTCAGCCCGAGGAGATCTGGTTTTGTCTGATATGAGAGCATGCCAACCTCAGGATGGAGGGGAGCCAGGCAGGGAGCATGAGCAATCCTCTGTCCCTCCTGTTGGCAGGGGATCCCTCTGCAATCTTTAAAGGGGGTAGCTCCCAAACCTCCTGGGGCTCAGCAGGAAAGCTAGCAAGAGGGAGTCTGAGTCTCATGTGGGAAGCAGCAGGAGGCTCTGTTCCCTGCAATATGTCAGTAACAACAAAAGTAGTCAGTGAGCAGGACCCAGGGTGTTTTGGGACAAGGCACTGACTGCCCTTAACTGGAGCAATTTTGCTCTTGCACCCCCTGCTTCTGGCTCCATCACTCTCACCTTCCAACCAGAGATGGGATGGGTCAGGGTAATCACAGAGATTCTCTGGATGTTCAGGTGTCTATCAGAACAGGTCCCAGGATTGTATTGTTCCTGCTCACACAGGTGAGCACCAGAAAAGCCCCAGTCTGCAGATCTCCTTAACAGCAAGCACAGGAAAGTTTGAAAAACATCACTCCTCCCTTGCTAGAGACTGACTCAAAAGGGAAAGCACAGAAGAGAAAGCACCAGGGTTGAGTCCTGGTTTCAGCCACAGAAGTCTTGGGGCAATTCTGGCACACAGAGGAAATTTACCACCTATTCTCCCTATTTCTTGGTGCTATAGCAGATGACATTAACATCTGTATTTCTCAAGTCAATGTACGCAATTTCATTACAAAGGGTTTTGTCAGATGGTAACCCTTGCTGTAGCAGTTTAAGGTGTTACAGCCTCCAGCTGCCTGCTCTGTCCCTCTGTTCATAGTCATAACCTGTTAAGAGTCAGCAGAAGGAGACGTGCACCCACCTACATCTGCTCTCATTCCCAATCCTGCGCGTCGAGGCCTTCAACTAATGCTGTGGATCAAAATTTGGAGCCACCAAAGAAGAGGTGACATTTCCTTCACCTTGCATTTCTAAGGGGGCGATAACCTTTGCAACTAGGAGTGAGTGACAGCTGGATCTGATCACACATTAAAGCAGTTGCTCAAGTTGCTCAAAGATCATGTGTGGCAGTCAGAAGCTGTGCTGGCCCTAGAAGGACTTTTCTTGCACAGTAATACAGGTACAGTGATTTGAACAACACAGTTTGTTCTTGGGTGTGTAGCTGTATCACCATTTCTGCTCTTTGTGCTCCTAAAGAAAGCAAAGCTATATTTTATGAGCAAGCCAAACTATCCCAGAAAACACGAACTCTTGCCAGGGTAGCTGGATCTGCACCAGAGGCTTCTGCTGACACAGTTAAGACAGTCAAGGATTATTCTGCTTTTCTCTCCTATCAACCCACCAGGCTGGAAAATATCTGTTGTAGAGAGCAGAATAAAAGCAATCACAACAGTTTGTCTTTTCTGTGGTGCTCCAATTTAAACAGGATCACATGGGCAGCATCCGTGGGTGCAACTTTACTGCAGAGATCGATTTCAGCGCCTTGAAGAATTTGACCAGTGGTAATGTAGTCTGGCTTTAAAATTAGAAAGCCCAATTACAGCCAGGCTCTGTCTGCACAGCTTCTGCTTTAGTGTTTGGAGCCACCAGCCTGTTCACGTGAGGGCAGAAACCTGCCAGGGATGCCCCACGGCCAGCATTTGAAAACAAAATATTTAGAGTCCACACAAAGAGGAGCACACAATTACAAGTAGCTGCTGTGCTGTCTGCTTGTATAACCATTTTTTACTCATAGAGAAGTGATTCTGGCAGAGTATAAATACTGCCATAACACTTCTGAGAGCAGTGCTGAAGGAGAAATATGTGGTTTAGCAGGGATGGCTAGTGAAGCACTTATGTCACCTCCTCGCAAGGTGATGGAAATATTGTATTATTACTAACCTATCCTAGGAAATGGAAGTCCTCCATCATTTTCCTTGTCCCTGTGCTTTAATAACGAGAGTGGTGAACCACATGGTGTCCTCTACAGGCTAAGAATCTGTGGACAAATTACTAAATTCATTAAAGCCAAATAGATAAAATCTTGATCCTACTGACTTCTGTGGTGCCTGGATTTTACTTTATGTTCACAAACTTGCCTGTGTGTATAAAGTCCTTTTGTACTGTGCTCTGCTCTTGTATAAGAGTTAACTTATTTCCCAGTACTAATATTTAACATAGATTTTTTTTTCTAAGAAAAGTGGTTTTTAATGTAGAGCTAATTGATTCCAGCTCTGCCCTGAGTTGCTGGTAAGTGAACCATACTTCCTTTGCAGAGGGGAGATGCATGGGGATGTTATTATCTGACCCTGGGACTGGGAGGCAAAGAATCCACTGTGTCATTGCCCACCACTCCTACAGCTGTTTAAAGCAGCCTGCAGCAGTGGAATGCTCCCCCATTCCCCACTGGTGGTAGTCTGTGCTCACCTTCCAGTGGAGAGGAGGACAGCCCATTTTGCTGACCAGTGGAGATGATGTTCAAAGATAGCCACTTTCTCATCTTGCTTCTCCTATAATTCCTCAGTAGTCTCAGGCATTTCACTTACTGTCCCTCCCCTTTTTCTCAAATTTTTAAACCAGGGGTAATATTTATACACTCTTTCAGCTGTTATGATGGCTATTAATTACTGTTCAGGCACTGCTCTGAAATTAAGGTATTGTGCAAGTACTAAGTGCAATTTAATTATTGAATTTCAGAATTATTTGACTCTATGGGCTATTTTTAAGTCTTATTTCTTAGTCTGTATAGAAAACATACCTATTTCTTTAAGTCTGCAAAAGTCTGTGTTAATGTCAAAAGGTATATATGACTTGAAGCTGGATATTACAGAAATATGAGACTTTCTTGATGCCTAGAAACTGGACTAATGTTTGCACTATCTTCTATACCCAGTGGTGCACCTTCTTTCTTCCTATCTCCTCCCTTCCTTTTTTGCACTGAATGGTGTGGTTTTCCCACCAGTTGCTACATTAAACCTACCTGGAGGTTCTATCTATTTGGAAACAGCTTGGTCTTAAGATTAACCTGCCCCCAGTCTTACTTTCAAAACTCATTCAATTTCTGTCTTCTAAACTCATGGCAATTTCTTCATTTCTTTTCAAGCAAAGGAAAATAAATTCTCGTTTTTTAATGATTGATGACCGAAAATCTTTGGGGATCTGGCTGAACTCTGTGTGGACGGCTCAGATAGAGGGTTTGTATATTGTCAGATATGTCAGTCATGGTTGGGCTGAATGGAAGTTGCTCCGTCTCTGTCTTGTCTTCACCGACTCGTGACATGGATTTTGTGTGTGTGTGTGCTCATGGAAACAGGCAGAGAGCTGCACTTCTCCCAGTTTTGTCCTGCTCCCTCAGGAACATTGAGAAAAAACAGTGCCTGTGCTGCAAGGACTGTGGGGACCACCACTGAGGGAATTTGCTGGATTTGCTGGATTCCCCATGTACTTGCTGCATTCCCCATTGTCTTTATCACACCTCCTCTGCCTGATGTGTGCTGGGTTGTTTCCATGGTCTAGAGGAGAAAAGCACTTACTCTGTGAGGAATTCCAAAGGACCTCATTCCCCATGTCTCCAGCAGACAGGGAGAACAGGGTCCTAGTATTTGTAGTCAGCTAAAAGGAAAAAAAACCCCTTATACTCCAAAAGCCGTAGGGAGGATTTAGGGGAATGGATGAGAGCTGCATGCTCAGCTGCTCATCTTTAAAACCTGGTAGGATAAATGTTCAGACAGCAAAAGGTTGTAATAAATTTCTCGACTGGATATTTCTCTTCCACCGACAGTTTCGGTGAGTCTACAGAGGCTAACTCAAGAAATGCCCATAATTTCTCAAATTCTCAAATCTTTGTGCTGCCAATAACTCTATTCTGGGAGTACTGGGTAATATCTGAAAGGCTCAGTGACCACCCTCTGCCAGACAAATAGCACAGCTGCTGCAAATGAATCTGAGGAAAAGGAGACCATTGTGTTTATACTGGAGTGGAGGGAGGACCAGGAGCCTCCTCAGACTCTCTCCTAACCCAGCTGTTGCCCCTGAGATCCCCCTGCCTCAGGAGAGGCGTGATTCAGGATGCTATAGAGCCTTCATGGCCTCAGGCAGTATCTTTTTCCAGAGGAGCTATAGGAAGAAAACATAAATGTGGAAAGTTAGGAAGCAACACAGAGCCATCAACTAGTTTCTCTGACCTGGTCCCTGAGGAAGAGGCCAGAGAGGCAGACCCAAACAAGTTACCATTGCTCTACTCTTGTCTTGATTTATGCATGAAGCCAAAAGACAGTTATTTTTTCTGTGGAAAAAAAAAAATCTGTACAATATTTTTTATCCCAGAAAAGCCAAAATACCTGTAAAGGGCTTTATTCTCTCCACTAGAGGGGTGGTTCTGAGCAAGCTGAGAATGGCAAGACTGGGGAGAGAAAAAGCCTTTAACAACATAGCAGGAAAAACATGGAGAACTGATGGCAGCCAGTGTGGCTCTATGCTTGTAAGGAGAAATACATGGAAAAGACAAGAACAAAATAGTAGACAGAAATAGCTGGATACTGTACCCAGTAGCTACAGAAAAAAACCCCAATACTTTAAAACAGTAAAGCTTCTATCTTGCTGGTAAGATAAAACCAAGCAAAAGGGCTTTCCACTAGAAAATGAAGGGATAACCTGTTGAGAAGAGGGTGTCTTGGATGGCATTGTATTCTTTTCTTGGTATGACAGTTCCTGTGTTGAGTCTTGAGGTATGAATCATGCAGCATTAGGAGAAATAGTTAAATGGGTCTGAATAATTAAGCACATCTAAACAGAAAGGAAGGAGTGCTGGAGACTGAAAAATGGGAAATTGTCATTCCACGGAGAAAAGGGTTTGAGTAACAGTCAGAGCGGATCTTTATACATTCCCAGCATGTCCATGCAGCAGCTACAGCAGTAATGTAGTAATCAGTCAGAGTCAGGGTGCATTTGAGCTGTTACAAAATACATGGTTTCATTTGGTTCCATACCACAGCTCTTCTGCTGTTGCTGTTACGGTTTTCCATCAGTATATAATATTCTGCCTAACTGTATTTTAATAGCACACTATGGGCAGCTCTTGCTCTGCTGAAAACACAGTATTTAAACAAAGAACTGTGAATTTTTAACCCATTCATATTTTATGGCTAAGATTATTGAATTTCCTATAGCACTCCAATAGTTTTCTGCAGAGGTCACAGTGGCCTTTCACAAATAGGCAGTATAACAAGTTGGTCCATTATAATATGGCCCCATCTTCCAAAGTCTGGAATATGGCAGCTGAGAAGTAAAAAGGTAGACAACACCAGGGACTTTCCCAGAGACTTTTTGAGGGGTCAGACATCATTTATTTATAACACAGGCAAGAAGTGTGCAGTGGTTATTGCTTCAGCTTCATACTGGTGCCTGAGTGGACTCATTCACTGTTTGGCCTCAGCCCCAGCTGAGTTCAACACCACACAGAGATGGATTCATGGGTCATTCCAGCTGGAGCACACTGTCCAGCCCACTTCCCAGACACCTCTGAACTGCTTTCTAGCCCTGAGCATGTAGAGGTTACACATGAAGAAAAATACAGCCATTCATATCTGGTGTGCTGAGGAAGCTTGGAAGACAAGCCCTCTGACTCGGGTTGCTCCAGAGCCATGAGCTTGTTCCAGCTCCTGCACAGCTGCTGATGCAAATGCCCAGCAACAAGGGTACCAAAAGCTATCATTAGCAGCACTTAAACACAGCAGTTTGGAAGCAGCATAGGGAAACACAAAACCTCTGATTGCAGGAAGCTGGGATAAAGTCCCAGCACCCTGGGAGAAAGCAAAACCCATGCTCTAATATCCCCTTTCAGAACAAGTCAGGCTTTCAGCTGCTGTGGTGACTTGTGGCTGAGGATGCCATTAATAGAGAGGGTGTGACATCTCACTGAAGTCTCATCTCCAGGCTGAACATTACTGGGTGAATGTGTCATCTGCAGTTAAACAGGATAAAAGCAAGACTCTGTGTCAGGATATGTTCCTGGATGGCACAGTCATGGAAGTGACCACCTGTCAGCTGTGCACATTTTGGGAATGTGGCAGCAGGTCTTCATCAGCCAAGAGGACACGTGACAGAACATCAGACTGTGATGCTGTAGACATGCCTGTAGCATGACTAAGAAGGGATGTCCCTACACAAACTTGGCACATTCTAATTCACCACAGGGTCAGACTTGTATCAAATCATGTGATGCCCCATTTAAATTAATTTTTAACCAATTTTTTAGTTCTTGGTAACCCTGAACTTCTGGTTTACATGGATGTAGCTATATTTTTGCGAGGCAGCAATTGTCCCATCTATCCTCTCTAGGCTTTCCATTTTGTACTGATAAACCCAAAACAAAATCTCATTAGTGTCTTCTGAAAATAGTTCACAGAGTTGCGGTTTCCATCAGAGTGGCTGATTTTGCATTCCAGGCTCGGTGAGCATCACACAAACCAGCATAGGGGCTTGGCACAGCAATACTCAGCACTTCCAAGATGATCTGCCTGTCAGGCACCCATGTAAAAGGCATCATGTCTGTGAGAAGCAACTCTATCCTCATTATCCTCTCCTAAAAGCCTATACCACTTCCTGATTAATTCAAGAGGAGCGGATAAGGCCCCTGTCATTTTACATTGCTTAATGCTTTCCATTACAAAAGACCATTGTGACGTTTCACCAGAAACTTTTATATGTTCAGTGGTTTGCTGTGGGGGTGAGGGGAGCTGGATTTTCAGCAGCAGCAAAGCCTTTTGGCTGAAAGAGTGAAATTCTTCTTAGCTTTTTGTGAAGAAGTATATTGTCCCCAAAATATCACCCTTAATTTTAGTCTTTGGGAAAGATTTGCTTCCTTGCCAGCCACCAGCTTTCTGAGGGTGGGCTGTTGCTGTAGCAGAACCACTCATCTTGCTCCTCTTGGGATGCCTCAGTATCTCTGCTGGAGCAATCAGTGATGAGAAGAGAAACAGGCCAGGGGCCTTCCCTCTCCCTGTACGTTATTCTGAGCCCTGTATACAGCAGCAGAACACCTTCTTTTCTGGGGCACCACGTTAAACACCAGCATTCCCCCTTCTCCCTCCAGCTCCTCACTCCCCACACTGCAGGGACCTCCTGTCTCCAGAGGGTAAGCAAGGAGCGGGCTGAGCACGGCAGTTCCGGGTACATCCATTCCCCAGCCTGGAGGGGACACTCGGGACTCAGTTCCACTGTCCTAAGACAGCTTGTGCCATTTCAGACATCCTCCTCTCTCCTGCAGATTTCTCTGGGGCTGAAGGAAAGGCAGGAGACCCACCTTCTGGAGAGGTGGCTGGAGAGTAAGTGGGGTTCCCTAGAGTGTGTAATACAGCACCAGAAATCCACGATTAGGGAATAGATTCAGATGCTCCTCTTTATCCCCATTTTCAGACCCTTAAACATACCTATCCCCACTACAGGTACCTGCAGGTGGAGTGAATGTCTCAGCTCCTGTTACTGTCACTGGAGAGCCATTTAGTAGGACCTGGAGAGCTGTGAATTCACCAGACATCCCATTTTAGGGAAGCCCTGTAGAGCCCAATGACTACAGTGGCAGGATGGGTAAGTGTTTCACGTGTAGACAGCTACTTCAGCACCACCCAGATTTTGGGGTCTGGGTCTGGAGCCAAGTCCCATCCTCTGTGTCTGTGCCTGGGGTTCAGGTCCTTCTCACAATGGGCAGCAGGTTGATATAGTTACATATAATTTGTTCTTCATTGTTTTCCATTCCAGGGGAAAAAATGGGGAATTACATTAAAAAAATAAAACTGAAACATGCAAAAAAATTCATGTTAAGAAACAGGTTGCAAAGTCAGACACTTGAAAATTAAAAGTTCTGTATGTAGAAGTCATTCTGCAAAACCTAATTCAGTTACCTCTTGAATATATTGCAATTTTCTACATTTTACAGCATTATAATTTTTTCCTATCCACTTCTCTCTTCATTTTGCATTTCAAATTACTTTCCTCCAATGTTTAATGATACATTATTAATATAAATACAGCAATACAAATGTATTACAAATGTCTCTGTACAAAAACTGTATTTATTTAGGCTGCATAGTCAAGCACTGGAAAGCCAGGAAATGCCAGATATACACACCGCAAGCACAGCGAGATACATTCTCTATCCCAGAAATCTTGTGAATCAAATTAACACCAGGTGAACCATCTGCCACAGGGATAGGATGGGAAGACAAAAATAATAGTGATCAGGACATGTTACATAACCTAGGTATGAGCACTGAGAGAAAATGAGTGATTGCCTTTGTTTTCTTCTAAGCGGTTTCAGGACACCTCTTGGTCCTGATGCTGCTGGCATTCCTGGAATAATATTCTGTATATTGCACATATCCTAGATCTTCTGAAATGGCATCATCAGAAGCAGTTTGCCCGTGGGGGCTCAGAGATGCCTTCCTCCAATACTTGTTAACAGACGCTTTCCTGGTGTTAGGAATTTGCAGTATTAAGTGGGAGTTCCTCTAGCAAAAGTGCTGCAAGTAAAAAAAAGGATATTTCATGTTACAGAACATGACTCTGGGCTCCAGGGTAAGGGTAGCCCACCCTGAGCCCATTGTCCTGAAAAGCCAGGGCCCTGCAGTGCAGATCCTGCCCTGAGTGGCCTCACACCACTGGAAGCTGGCACATACTTGGATTCAACTTCTTCTTCATGTTCAGTATTGTGTTCAGGGGTGGATATCTGAGCATGGCTGTGTGCAACAATCCTGAACGTTGTATGCAGAGCTGTGATCCCATTCTTTGGGTCTTCATGTCTAAATACTTCCTGCTGGCTCTAGTGACAGAGAATGACACTGATACTGCCCGGTGTCCCCAGATGGGATACTTTAGACATCGAGGACAGAAAAAAGAGGAGATAAAATAGAATTAGGTTCTCAACTTGATCTCCTTGCCAGTTGTTCCACCTGATCATTACCTCTGATGCAATTCCTGGTCTCTGTGTGATGCCTCTGTTTTTATGCTCATGTGAAAATATCTCAACAATGGGAATGTAAAAAGAGACAGTAATGTGATTCCATGTCCCTTTTACTAGACGGGATGAAGGCCACTCTTTTGCCCCAAATGCATCCTTCTCCAGCAGGCTCTGTAGAGCATCCCAAGCTGCTCTGTGCTACAGGTTTCTGATGAAGGTACTGGTGGAAAAGTAGGCTCCTGAAGAACCCTGGCTTTTCAAAAACTGTCCAGATTACTGGTTCACCAATCCATCTGCTAATTTAGGTTTCAGATTTGTGCCTTTTCTGTGGGATCCAGGGGTATTTCCCAGCTTCTGGATCTGTGTGTGTGCCTTCTTCCCACTTCCAGACCTGGGGCTGAATCACAACTTGGATATTTGTCAGCCTCCTGTCTCCACATTCCAAAAGCCTGCATGAGCTGTCCAGAGAGGAGCAGTGACACACTTTCCCTGTATTTCTCTCTGAAAGGAGAGCAGGCCTGCAGGGCTCACCACAGGGCCAGCATGGCCTGTGCTACCCAAGTAGCACCCAGTCATGAGCACTTCAAACTCTGCACAATCTGTTCTCAATTTCTGGTGCGACAGATGATTCATAACACAGAGCAGAAGAATAACTAAATATAAATGGCAACTCTCACCATGCTTCTATTAATCATCTCAGAGTATTATTGTCCCACCACACTCCTCCCACTAGCTGACACCCCTCCAGAGTGTTAATGTCTCATAGGCTTGTGCAGCAAAGGGGGTGAAGCCATGTCCCTGCATGTTTGTAGTTCTTCTAATAACCAGTGTTCTCCCTTGCTACTCCTGGAATCTCTGCAATCCACTCCCCACCCACGTGCCTGCCATCTGCTTCAGGCTTTTTGGTGGTGTTGCTGTACCCATGTGAGAACAACTGCACACAGCTCATCCTCAAGAGACGTGTCGAGTGCTGCTTTCTTTCCAGTCTGGAAGGAGGAACTGTGGGAAGGGTGTAGAGATCTCCTCTTTCCTGGTTTCTGAGACTTTTGAAAAAACATCTTTTCTGTAATGATCACAACAAAATGCTCTTTTTCTTCTCTTTTATACACACTTCAAAGCACAGCCCTTGCCTTGATCTTTCTTTGGAGCATGCAGTTTGTTGCAGTACTCTTTCTTGTTGTTAGTATTGATCATTATAGTGTTTCCTAAGTTTCCTTGTTCCAGTAGGTAGAAAAACCCACCACTTCTCTGACCTTTAGAAATGCTTGCTTTTCTTAGCTATCAGCATAACTCAATGTGCAAGATGTAAAAAGGGGTGGAAGAAGATACATCTGTGTCGGTTTGTAGAAGTGGGGTCAAGTGGGTGGAAGAAAGAAATTATATGAGTAGAGAGGTGTGAATTTATCCTGTTTATGCTGTTTATTGTCTGTATTCCACCCTGTCTCTTGGCCTGCACAGGAACAGGCAGGTCCACACTTACCCTACATGGTGCCATTAGCACTAGAAGGTTCTCTGAAAGCTTTAATTACACTAATGACTTCAACCCAAGCTACCAAACAGAGAGTTCTGTAACTGGGGGATTTTTGTCTAACTTAATTGGCACTGCTTTTGAAACCACCCCTAAGTCACCCCAAAATGTCATTAGTTAAAAATGGGATTTTTTTCTGTGTTTGGCACAAAAATGGAGGAAGGCAAGTTCTCACTGCAGGTGTGTTGGAGATCCCCTGTGGTACAGTCACCAGGAAACTGCACATTTCCACACAGCAAAAAGCTACATCATTGTCAGTGCTGAAGCAGAATGAGAGGGGAAGGAAGAAACAGCTTTCTTTTTAAACATGTGTATAGCTTAACTGGCTAAAATGGCTTTAGGAAAAAAAGCAGAAAAAATCTTTTCCTTAAGAGGCTGAATCAGAGGAATTGCTAAGAGAATTAGTCTGAAAGTTCAGAATTGAAATTACAAATTGAATAGAATACGTCCTGGAGACTTCACAATGGAAATATTGCCCTGTAAGTGCTAATAACATGTTTACCATTGCTTTTTATCCAGGCCAAAGAAAAGTGAAGGGAACAAAAAGAGGGAGTGAGAATAGAAGGCTAAACACTTCTGTATGATGCAATGTTGTGATGTCTCTCTTAGTTGCCAACAAAAGCAACACTTTGAGTTTTGGCTGATAATTCAACTGGGAGAATTTCAAAGCAGTTTACTGATTAGCAGAACAACTGTAACATAAAGAGCAACACAGACTAAGCAGAACAACAGAGGGAGAAAACACAACATCTCTATAAGAAAACACTGTGCATCTCACTGGCAGCCAATTAAGTGTCTGGAGTACAACAGTCTGTCCCTTACCTTTGCAGCCACCACACCCAAGGAACATAAGCATCAGGAAAATGAAACAAGGCATGAACTGGGCATATCATTCACATCCCATCTTTTCTGAGGGTGCTTGGAAGCGGGCCTTTCTCTGCCTCCTGAACTGATGTTGCAAAGCAGCAAAGCATGTTGTTATCCTTTCGTGATGCCTCACATGTATTTTGAGATCTGCTTTCTGTATTTATTAGTTTATACCTGTGGTTTTTTGCTCACATCATCCTCATCCTCGATCATTTCTACCTACAAACTGATTGTGTCCCCGTGGCTCCTTGGCTGCCTGGCTGAAAGTCTTCAGGTGCAATTGTTTGTGAGAAGTGCTTTTGTGGAGAAAACCCATCCTGCACAGGAGGGGAGGAGGGAGGAAGGGCAATGTAATATATTTCCTCTTTTGTTGCTTTTGTAACCCATTGATCATTGTTAAGATAAGTGATTTTGTTTCCCTTTATGTAAGTTGACAGTGTCCAGAATAGAAGATGTGTTTATCATAAACTTGGAGATGCTGGAGACATGAGGGACTTAATGGTCTCTAAGACTGTCCCTTGAGACAGCATTCCTAAAAATCCATTATTCTTTCCAGATCCTTGTAACAGCTAGTGAACCTTCTGCTCTACCTTAAAAAAAGCTCAGTCATATTTTTTTTACTTTCCTTCCTAGAGGTAAAAGTGGCAACGGGAGACCCAGGCTGTTTTCAGCTCATGCCTAATGTGGGAAAAATCAGACAGCTCCTGAGGTTTCACCATAGCAGTTTTCTCTCAACTCTAATCTTCTAAGTAAGAAGAGAAAAGAAGATATTTGCCGTAGCCTGATGGGTCCATCGTTTTTCTTTGTTAGTGAACTACAATATCTGTGTTCATAGCACAAGAATGCAGCCAACAGATCCTAGACATACCATATATTTCTGGGGTTTAACAACCCATAAAAGTGGAGCATAGCATCTGATTTATCTCAGCAAATGGCTCCAACTGTTCTCAGGAACATATTTTTTTCATCAAAGGAGGTGTTCCCTAGTTTAAGTCTTGATTTGAATCTCCTTGCCCAGGGATATATTTACAGAACTAGCTATAAAATATCATCCACTTCATAAAAGCATTTTGAATTCTTTGTTCATGCAGTGACTCTCCCATAACCATTGTTTCTTCCCAAAGGAAACTAGCAGGGTTATTAGTAATTGCTGGATTATCAAACAATGCACAACCTCATTTTCTGGCCTCAGCAAGTTATTAGAGTTTCATAAATGCTCAGTCATATGCATTATTCTACTATGCTGACCTGAAGAGACCACCAAGGAGGAGGTAAATGACCCATAGAGGGGCAGAAAAACATTTACCTTCCTGAATGATCTGGGACTTTACTTGCTTGCTGCCTGCGGTATCGCTTCTCTCATGTGTGAATGCAAGGGATGCCTGGCCCCTATGTCCCACAACATATTGATAAGAGAATGGTGACAAGCAATGGTGTTATAAATACCTGACATTTATCTTGGCTTGGCTTTAAGTAGTGGAGTCAACCTTTACTCATCTGCAACCATCTAGCACGGCTGTTTTATGATCCCTCCCTTCTTCCTCTCCCACCAGCTTTCTTTTTTTTTGCCTCTGAAGCCTAAATCCTGGTATGACACTGAGATGAAAAATCTTCAGGCTGGTCTCCATCAGAAAAAAATTCTATTGGTCTTCATAGGCCTCCATAAATCACTGGATGGCCTTCTTCTTTCCAGAAAGGAAATCGAAAGAGGAGCATGACGGACACGTATTTTTGATTGTGTAACACTTAGTTTTAACCAATAGGTGAATGTATTGGAAAAGACAAGGCAGAGATATTTTAGAGGGATTTTTTTTCTTCAGGTGGGAAATGCTGGTTTGACAAAACTGAATTTTTTTACTGGTACATATGGCTTTCATTAAAATATTTGCAGAATATGTTGAAATATTCTGTTCTTACCTTTTTGCTACAGCTTTTATGTTACACTGTTATTTTACATAAATGCAAAATGAAGTCTAGTTTAATAAGCTCAATGGAAACAATTTGACTTTAGCGTTTGAACACTTGCTGCCACAAAACAAAAAAGAATCATTGAAAGTCACTTTTATCTATGATTCAGAGTGAAACCAAGTTTTGAAGCCCTGCAGCTTTCCTGAAGATGGGATTTCTGGTTTCTGACTGTCCCTGGTTTTGGTGCAGCTGTGAGACAGACAGCAGTGCTGATCATGGCACAGAAATGGGACTGAAGGGGTGCAGCACACGACAATGGCCTGAGGTCTCTGCTCTGTGCCACAGCATCCAAGTGCCTCAACAGCTCCATTCAGCAGCATCCCTGGAAAACTTCTTTTTTATTCACTCTAGTTGCTTTTTCTTTTCTTATTACTGTTGGTGGGGGTTATTTCTCTTTGGTTTTTTTTCCTCTTTTTTTCTTTCAGGGACTTTTTTCATAGTCTTGTCTTGTTTTTTCTTTTTTCTCTCTTAAATGGTTTGGTGAGTGTGATGCTCTCTGTCAGCAGTCCATATGTGGGTTAAAGAATGAGGAGAGATGCTTTGCCCTTGCCTAGGGGTGGGTAAACTGCCTAAAATTTCTTCCTGGGAGCCATATTTGAATCCCTGTAGGAAGGTGGAAACATGGATGATATATGACTAAACTATTTCATGGCTTATGACTTTTATCAGTATGTAAATGAAAGACAGCAAGTGGCTCTTTCAAATATTCACAGTGAAAGAGTTCACTTGGCCACATTATCAAAAAATAAGCAATGAGAAGGAGATGGGAACACAGCAGAGAGAGGCAGAGACTGGGATGTGACCAGTGTAGGAATGAGTCATCTGAAGATTCACTGGGGGATGTGGTGCAGACTTACTTTGTGACCCAAGGAAAGCAATTTACACGTTTTCAAAGCAGCCATAAACTCCAGGAGCCCAAATTGAAACAGTGTGAGAGGAATTTCTCTCACTGGAGATGTCCATATGTGGGGTGGTCACAAATACCCTACTTACAGCCGGGAGAAAGCATTAGCTGGGCTTCAGGCATTTACCTCTTGGACTGCTTTGGATGTTCACACCAGGACAAAATGCATCCCTCAGAAACATGCCCAGCTATCAGCAGTTCAGAGGTCTGGAGTTAGGTGAGAGGCTGCAGCACCTGCCCTGCAGCACCTCGTTTGATGCAGCTGCTGAGTGGTTGCAAACCCCCTAACCTCAGGTGACACCTGCACAATGGGTATTTTGGAAGCAAAACCATTTTCTTGTGATCTAGTACATGGATCTTGCAAAAAAAAAAAAGAAATCCAACAGCCTGGGTTTGTTTTTTTTTTTCCTGAGGGAAAATACCCTCTCAGGATTGTGATGTTTCTCCTTCAAGATTCTTGAGTGTCCGGGCCAAATTTAAAAAAATGTAGAGAGAAATATGCTATTAGGAAATCACAGATACTGTTAAGGGCCTAAACCATCATACTGTTCCTTTCAGAACATAACTCCTTAATCAAAAATTTCCTTGTTTTTAGAATTACAGCAAGGGACAGGTAAGATCAGCATCTAATGGAGGTGTTCAGTCTGGCAGTTTCTGTGTCTCACAGGTTGCTATTTCTTGTATTTATACTTAGCAATAGGTCTTAAATAAGGAACAAGAATCCCTATATAAGGTGCCAGAACAGAGAAACAGAGGATAGAGAAAATGCAGACAACACACCCTACCCATTCTACCTATCTTTTCTGGAGTATAAAAATCTTGAAAAGATTAAAGAGAAACTTCTTAGTTTTCAAATAGCAATCCAGTGTCCTAATGTGCGTCCCAGGCCAAATTCAGCCCTTATGTAAGTGATTGGAACACTCATGAAGTCAGGAAATTCATGAAGTCAGGCTTATGCCTGAATTTGGCTTCCTATATTATTTGGGGGAGCTCATATGGGTTTTTTTCCCTTGGAGTGAAAATACCATTTTCAACCAGAATGTGATACATCCCTTCACAAATAATAAACAAAT
This sequence comes from Dicrurus megarhynchus, assembly GCA_013399195.1. Lineage (NCBI taxonomy): Eukaryota > Metazoa > Chordata > Aves > Passeriformes > Dicruridae > Dicrurus > Dicrurus megarhynchus. The sequence continues at coordinate 996,314 of VXAD01006706.1, read as the reverse complement.
TCCCTGTGACAGAAGCTCAGCCACACCAAACTGAGCTCTGTACAGCACTCAAAAGAAAAAGAATAAAGAACTGCTACAGCCCTAACACAAGCTGGGATGAACACAATGTGTACCTGACTTCTGGTTTGAATTCAGCAGGCTCCTCTCTTCTAACAGAACAAATGGATCTTGCTTCCCCAAGCATATGGCAGCAGCACATGCAATTTACATCCCATACGGGATCTTTTTCAGGCAACCGTCCGACTACAAAATGTCACAAGAAGTCACTTTAGATGCCCATGATTGAGTGCAGACACTTAGCATTCCCCTTTGTAGCACTGTCCACAGCTCCAGGAGAGGTGCTTTTACTATAATTTTTATTTGTGCTGCATTACTACCTGCAAGTTAGAGAGCACTGCAACGCCTCTGCCGTCATATCGTGAAAAATGTAGGATTCCTTCAGATGTCCATGGACTAATTTAGCCACAGATGAAACCAGTTGGAGTGACACATAATGAGAAAGAATGGGACAGGAAAAACAACACTGCATGGTTGTTGCATAGCATATTTTATCAAAAAATCAAAGCACTTGGAAAACTGGGTAGGCAAATTTATTCCTGTTTCAAAGGTGGGGAAACAGAGGCATGAGCAGGTGACTTGTCAGAGCATGCCAAAGCAGTGACAGAGCTGGCATCAGAACCCCAGCCACAGGCCAGCCCTTCACACACTTTCACACTGCCTCCTCCTCACATGCTCAGGTCCCATTTAAAGAGATCACATAATGCCTATGAATAGCTCAGCCACACACGTGTAAATGTGGGGGAAAACAGCACACAGAATAAGCCTTTTCATTTCCTTGGCTGCCTGCACCATCATGCTTAATTGGCAGTGTTATGTAGGCAGCACAATGAAAATGCCTGCAAAATGCAGATTTTAGAGACTGGTATCAGAAGGGCCTCCCTTCCCGGTGAGGAAAGCATGTGTGCACTCAGTGGGAAACTGGATATCCAGGCAAATGGGGCTGGGATTTCTGGCATTGCAGAGGATGCAAATCAACAGAGCATTAAAGTAAATAAATGGACAGAACTCTGGAACAGGAAAAGAGAATATTTGTGTTTGATGTATTTATAAGGAAGATAGAAGCAGAGAGGGATAGAGCAAGGAAGGAAATTGCTTTATCAGTGCACATGCATTAGGTTTAATGGTTTTCCTACTAAGAAGGCCAAGAGGGGGAGGATTCATGAATTCCCCTCACAGTGGACTATTACAAATACCATGCTGGGCACAGCAAGTAACTCAAGCTGTGGAAATTCATCTCACAGTGGACCTGAAAGACAGGGAGAATGGTCAATGAGAGACCTCCAAGGTCGAGAAGAATGGTGATGACTAAGGCAAGGGAAGTAAAAAGCAAAGGATGTTGATGTTTTAGGCTAGAATGACGGCTTCCAGGTTAATGAATGGCTCTTATAAGCTCATAAGAGTATGTGACTGGAATGCAGAGAGGATGAGCAATGCACTGTGAGATTCTCTTTTCAAAGGAAGCAAGGAGAAGAACAGAGGAAGCCGTTGACAAGAAGCATTAAAGGAATAAGACAAGAAAAAGAGGTCTTGAGAGGGACAGGACTGCCAAAGCCAAAGAAAGAAAAGGTTTCAGCAACGTGATAAAAGTGATGTCACCAAAGCCAGGAAGGAGACTTAGGACCTAAAGATATGGACTAGCTGGGAAAGAAGGGATGCCACATGGTGTATAATGCCACCCACCAAAAACCACAAAAGCACTGGGCCACTGTTCATCCCATTTCACCTATCCTTGCCCAGGAGCACATGAGAGAATTCTAGCTGTGTGCCAAAAACCTTGCCTTGAAGGACTTTACCTCTTTTCACAAACCAGCCTTACATCATATCCTTCATCCATCCTGACAGTGACACCATTGTTAACACCACTGGCTTGACACAGCAGTGCCATGAAAACCAGATAATTGTACCATGTAAACCCAAGTGTTTCACAGCACATCACATAGCCAGTCTCCAGCCAGTAATTTGTCTGCAATATTGTCCCCTTAGCAAGTATTCTCAAAATCCAGAGAACTTGGTCTGGACAAGGAAATGCTCAGTGCAACCCTTGAATTTCCTGCAGTCATTATTCTGATGTTTTTCTTTTACCTCTTCTAGTTATCCTGGTCCTTTTTATTGAGACTATATTAAGTCTCAAGTATATTAAGTCATTCTAGGCTTTAAGTTTGCATGCAGCAAGATTTTGATGTATGTTTTTAATAAATTTTCTTTGGTTTACTCAGGCAATAACTTCCCCACTGCCAAACACCTACGCCCAGACTGCTGTCTTTCCATTTAGTCCAGTGAACCAGGTCAAGCCCCAGTCAAAGCCTCATTCCAGGGAGGCTCACACTGGGCTATAAAACTGGTAATGACACGAGGACAGTGAGCCCAGTGCTCAGACACAGTAATTGCTCAACAGTCCATAAGAGAAATAATCACAGTATATAGATAGCAGCCAGCACAGGGAGACCAGAGAGTCCAGAAAAACAAACATATTCTTCTCCAAAGAAGACCTCTAGTTAACCTTCTCTCTGCCTTCGTCTAGACTGGAATTAACCTTATGAATGCAGGTAATTATTCTCTGCCCCAACTCTTTTGCGAGTGGCTTCAGAGCTGTCTCCCTGCTGTCTCCAGAAACAGCAGTCCACAAGGACATTTCAGATATTAATTGGAAGGGAAATGTTTGCCAAAGGTCAGTTCAAGCAAAAGAAAAGCCCCTTTCATTGTGGCTGGGGGGAGAGCAGAACAAATAAGTATCTCAAGGGAGGCACAGCCAGCCTTTGTGATTTATTTGGTAGAGGGCAGGTGAGAATCAGTGAATCTTCCCCCTCTTTTTTTTTGCCCAGTCTTTACCAACTTAACACATTCCTAGCCAGGACGTAGGTCACCTCAGCACAGTTCTCAAGACTGTCCTTTTTTTCCCTACACTTATGCACACACATGATAAATCAGACTGCTTATGACTTCGTGGGGATTAGTGCACAGGAATGTTTAAATATATGTTTGGAGTGGCTCATATCACCTGCTGATGGCCAGCAACCAGTTTAATGCAAAATGGCATTCAGAGACCAGAAGGGCATTCCTCTTGGATTTCATGTGAGATCACAATCCCATTGGGGATGCAGAGACTGAAGTTTAAGAAGAAAAAGGATGGGAAATTATGAAGGACACGTTGAAGGCCTCCTGATGATTCAAGGCAGATGCAGGAAATACATCATAAATGATTTTAGCAAGGTCTTCTGCCTCACTGGACATGTACCTCTTTGCTGTGCAGACATTTCTCTATAGACCCAGACACCTCTGGCAGCCCTCATTCTGTTCCAGAATTTTTTATCTCAGACAAATGTAGGATTACTTTTCTCTTATTTTTGTGGTTACAGACAATATATGACATAAATGGAGCATCACATTGCTTTCATTATTTAAGAGTGGCGGGTGTTTTTTCTTAAAAAATTTTCTCATTTCAGGCCTTTGTTCCTCACTGTGTTACATTCCTGGGTCCTAGGAAGCTGGGAGATGCATTGGGGATTCTGGGACTGAGAGAAGGGAATGGGCAGATGAATTTGATAATTCTGGCTGTGCTGAAAGTCTCTGAAGAACAGAATGAAGATCCTGGCTACAGGACAGTCCCCTGCCAAGCACCTCAGTCCCAAACACTGGGGGTGGCTCCAGGGTGATTAGACCATGAGCCCAGGTTTTCAGGCAGCCACAGACTCAGATGCTTGGGGTAGGATGATCCTCAAAGTTTGTGGGCACTTGGGTCTCTGTCCCCTCACCAGGTAAACACCTGGGTTAAAGAACACATATTCTCTTCAGTAGCCTGCTGAAAAAACACAAAGACAAGTAAAATTTCCTGAAAAAACCTGATCTCTACCATGAAAAACTGGCTTGGCAAAGTGTTTTGATACTGCCACAACTGCAGCTGGAAAAACTGCCCCCAGGTTTTACAGAAGTTTTGCTGCAAAGAGTGTTCTTCTGCTTAAGAATTTGCTTAAGCATGTCCTGTGTTTGCTTCTGCAAACAGCCCCTGTAATACAAGTTCCCCATCTTCATCCTGGTATCAGACAACCAGGCATCTCTGTGAGCAATGGCTCTCCAACAACTGGTTGAAAAAGAGGACTGCTGTAAGGAAAGGCACTCACTACCTCTTTTGGAGGCAGTCCAGACATTTAGGATATAGAGGCTAATCCACTTAAGCCATGTAAGGCAAATACTCTGCAGATTACCTCTTTCAGCTGCCTAGCTAACAACCTACAAGGACCTCCTTTATTTTTTGTGTAGTAGCCTTTGACACCTGTTTCTCACAGGCAGCAGTAATCTGGAGACAGGCAGTATGAGCTTGCTTTCAGAGATACTGAGTGCTTAAGGTCCATGCAATTTCTGTGAATTTATTTCTCCTGAAGGTTAGGTCCCATGTCTATAAATTAACCTCACAAGTCAGCAGGGCCCTGATTATTGTTGCTTGCAACATACAGTGTTTGGAACAAATATGCTTCTGTCCACCTCAGCAATGAGGAAAAGTAGGAAAACCCACCATGGCCCTGAGGATCAGCAGTGAGCACTGGGAAACAGCTTTGTCCCTTTGCAGAATGGGGCAAATCCTAAAAGTTACAGGTGAAGCAACTGCCCTGCCTAATTATGATGCTCTCACAGGGCCACCTCTGTGGGAGGGGTGCTCCCACAGTCATCCACAGTGAAACAGTGGAGCTCTGTCGAGCTGCAGGGACAAGAACAAGGAACTGGTGACTTTTTCCTGTAGTCAGAGCTAAACCCTTGCAAGTGGCAATAACTGACTGGGTCCACAATTCAGGATCCATCCTGCTTTTAGAAATCTCTAATACAGGTTGGACTTAGTGCCCTCTCAGAACATCAGAAAAGCTTTTCCTTGGCAGACCCAGTTATTCCTGCTATATGGACACCTAGAAGCAATTTGTGCACAGTCACTACAATAGTCTTTCAGAGGAATTTATTTAACATTCTTTCCTGAGTCCTTAATTGCAGTCTTGTGAATCCTAGTTACTACCCTGAACAAATCAACAGTATTGCTGGGAGAATAACTATAATCTCCTGGTTTCCTTTTCCCAGGAAGAGAACTAGTAAAATAGATAGTTCTGCTGTACTGAAACTTCCTATAGCTGTTTTTGATTGCATTGTCCTCCCTAGTGCTACAATAAGAATTAAATTCTTCTCTCTGGTGCAGTGTTCAGATTCTCTCCTGCTGGGAAGATGCTCTGTAATGCCCAGTGATTCACAGCTCTGATATTTCATATCTAATGGAATTATTTCTGGATGGAATTGTTACCTTTCCTGAGAGACATACATAAAGCTGGTAGGAGACAAATTATATACATCTTCCCCTATCTCCTCCACTGTGCTTCTCAAAATCAAGTTATTTGGCTACACTTTTAAAAGTTCCTTCCATTGCAAGAATGTGTGAGAAATTTAAAGAAAAATATGGGGTATTGAAATTACACAAAACACAGGAAATTCAGGGTTATAAATGGGCTTAAGAAAGACCCAGCTGTGTCATAGCACAGAGGATTAAGACAGGGGGATCTGAAAGCTCTGTCTTCTTTTTCTGTAGACCATATTACCAATAGCTCTCCATTATAGGATTATATGCCTATAAGGCATATGTATAGATCACCACATGAGGTGTGTTCTGTAATTGTTGGATTGGGATTAAGACATTTTGTTGCTTGAAGTCAGTCGGAGTTTTAAGTGTTTTAGACATCCCTATGGTTCCTGACTCTGCTCCTTTCAGAGGTGGCTGCGCCCTGTCGCAGGTGGCAGTGCCCCAGAGGAGCCCACAGGGCTGCTCTGCCACAAGGGAAACGCCCTGGAGAGATGCTTGTGCCATTCCCCCTCTAACACCCTGTCCTCAGGAACCCCCAAGACTGCTCTGGGACTGAAGTCAGAAATCTGAGCTGTGGAGTGGGTCTCGTAAGCCTGCTGGTGAATCATGCAGGGATCCTGTGGCGCTGGCAGACATTTCTTTTCAATTAGTCAAATTCCCAAAGTACACAGATATATTTCAAGTGATATCAATTACAAATATTTCAGTCTGCCCTGGGACAAGTGCAATGCACCATCTGTGGGGCCCCATCCTCAGGGTTTGCAGGACAGGGACAAACCTGCCCCACCGAGGCTGCCCCGGGGTGGCAGTTCAGCCCCATGGTGCGGGGGGTCCTGGGGCAGCCTGGTCCTCCAGCAGGGCAGGAGGTCACAGGATGTGATCACCCATCAGTGGGACAGTGCTTTGCAGAAAACCCAAGGGCTCTACTGTGGCTGAAGCCCATCCGTGGGGAGAGCATGCCCCAGGCATACAGGAGAGCCTCCTGGGTGAGCAGAGCAGCGCAGATCCCATCCTTACACCACCAGAGAGCATGGCTGGCTGCTCTGCCAGCGGGGACATGTCAGGAGAGCACTCTGACACTTTCATTTCTAACCTAAGCCAAGGTTTGTGTGCAGCTGCCTGTACTTGGACTCCTCAGGTCACTTTTTCTGTGTGTGCACTACAGTGTTTCTCATTTCAGGCGCTCAAGGTTTTCTTTCTTTGTTACCCAAACCAGAACAACAGCGAGCCACAAGCACTGTGTGTGGCACAGAAGCCAGGCAGTCTGTCAGACACAACCCTTTGGCACAGAGACACCCAGGCCACGTTCACCTGGCACAGCACAGGGAGTAGGATGGGAAAGTAGGCCTCCATTTTGGGCCTCAAACAGAATTTTGTTCCTGTCACCCAAAACAGGTGTTTTAACACCATGGAGTTGGCATGACTGTGATCAGCCTGGTCCTCACCTTCTGAAACAGGTGTCCCACACTGGGGCTGCAGAGGGGCTGTGGATCCCATGGCCCAGACCTGGGGGCATGGAGGGGTTCCCACCTCTCAGCACTGGGACACACCCACCCCACACACCCTGCTTCCCCAGCAGGGAACTGGCCATGTGAGCAGCAAGGGAGACCATGGAGTGCTTCTCCTCCAAGAATCCAAACTGGCCAGCAGTGGGACCGTGGAGAACATTCACCTCACCTTCAGATAGTGGGTGGGCATATCAGGTGAGGCTGCTGGACAGGACAGAAGTCAGTCAGGTGCAATGACCACTGATCTTGTTGACTGTGAGATGGAGAAGAACCTGTGAAGTCCCATAACTTCAGGGCTGGTGGGACACTGGAACAGGTTGTCCAGGGAACTTGTGGCTGCCCCATCCCTGGAACAGTTCAAGGCCAGGTTGGATCGGGCCTTGAGCAGCCTGGCCTAGTGGAAGGTGTTCCTGCCTAAGGCAGGATGGTTGGAACAAGAGGATTTTTAATGTCCCTTCCAACCCAAACCATTCTGTGACTCTGTGATTCTATAACCTGTGTGGGTAGTTTAGCTTTCTTCCTCTAATTAATATTATTTCATGCTTAAATCACTAAGCATGACCTGCATTTGCCCTGCCAACTCTTCAGTACTCTTCTCCAGCTATCACTGCTGTTCCTTATAGTTGGAATCAAGTTTTGGCTCAGCTAAGTAAACTTTGATCAGCAAAGACCGCAGATCTTGGTGCTCATCCCTCTTCCTAGATGTATTGTGCTTGTGTTGGAGCCTACTTTGCATGAGTGCCAATCCCCTGAAAATAGGCCCATTAAAGAGCAGCAGCATTCATTAATCCTCTAGCATGTAATGCAGACCACAAGGAACTTTCCAGGGGATTTGGCAAGGGCAGGCAATGCTTTGACTGTGGCTGTGAAGGATCTGTTGTCTGAATGGAGGCACCTCAGATTTCTTGCCCCTAGAGAAAAATCCTCTACACACATACACATGGAAGGGATCATCAGCCTTTACAGAGGCCACAAAGGTTTGGGATTTCTTCAAGAAGTTGGTAACAAGATTGTGTAATAATCAAATAGCCTTGCAAATAGCTGTATCCCATTAGTCGTGAGAGCAAATGCTGGGCTGAATTAAATGTTGATTGTGGCTTATGAAGTGTCTCTGTACACATAACCTTGGGCAAGACCCAGAAATTCTGGGCTCTGCATTTGAAAGGCAGCTGGCTAAATAACCGTGGCAAAATAATCAAAAAAGCACTGTTTATTTGCTCAATACATTAACCAAGTGATTAGCTGAGAAATGGGAGACCCAGAAGAAAAAAGAAACCTTTCCCTTTGTGTGAAATCTGTTTTTCAGGCTTTCCACCAGTATTACACATTCCTGGAAAACAAAACTAAGCTCGATATATCTCAACTCAGCCATGAAAGCTTTCCCCAGACTGAACGATCAGCTCAGTGCATTGCTCAGACCTTCGTGCAGCTCTTGCTCCTTCTCTCACAAAATTTGAAGGGCAGCGAGATAATTATGGATTACTTACAGCCCTGTCTTATGAGGGGCAAACATTAATTCAGGAGTTCTAGAGGACTTCAGGGAACCAAACCTCAGTGTGTCCTTGCTATTTAGTCATTCCTGTATTTCCCTTTTAGCAGCTCAGACTTTCACAGGCGACTGCTTCCGCTACCAGACAATGAGTAAATCTGCTGTACGTGGTGTCATTCCTGATGTAAGCTGGCTCAAATAAAATATTTAATTCTGTTTGAGAATTCTTACTTTGTTCTCTCCTGGTTGTCCAGGCTCCCCACTCAATCTTCCTAAGTTGCACTAATCATTTGCAAATTCTTTCCGCAGGCCTCTTACCTGCTGTAGTTACTGTGTTCTCTTAGCCTTGTAGTACACTGGGAAAAAATGCTCTTCTTCCTCCTTGAGAAAATTATAGAGAAGCTTTCTGCCCCTCTTTCTCTGCTGAATCTTTAATCAATGTTAGATTACTTTTGGGACATCATGCACTGATAATCAAAGAATCCTCCCACTGCTGTTAACGTGCTGCAGAACGAGTGTTTACAGAGTCTGTGAACTGCTAATAAGCAATCCTGTGCTTTTCTTTCTAGGCATAGAATAGGAGTAATCCTCTGTGGGCCATTAACATAATGAGGGAGTGGTTGCCAAAGCACTGGATCTGGGGCCATTTGAAGTGCTGTAGGATGCCCTTGCTGGCCACAAGTTTCTGCATTAAGTGCCCCATCGGTCCTGTGTCACATCTCCCGGGTCTGTGCAGATATCTCCAAGACTCCAAGCTGTCTAAAATGACATTAGAGTACCTCTGATCTGCAGTGGTCCCCCATGGCCTCATCTGGGATCAGAGCCAGATTTAGAACTAGCTTTGGATCTTCATCTGGACTTTGGGCACCAAAGCTAGTATGAATATTCCCTCTTGGGACACAGCACAACCTCGGTGCCTGCCTGTGTGTGAGGTCTGGATGTGCCTGCACAAGCAGGAGCACACAGCCAGCCCTGCAGGGAGGAGGAACAGAGCAGGGGGATCAGTCCACCCCTTGTGCCTCTGAGCAGGAGATGGATTAGGCTGGCAGCTGTCCCCACCAGTGCAGGGTCCTGGAGAGAGGGCCAGAGCACAGCCCTGCAGATGTGTGGGGTAAGATATTGGACCAGGGGATTATTGAATGAGTCAGATGTGGGTAAGACTTGATAGACCTGAACTGACCCAGGGCTGTTCTCTGGGTCAAACAGAAGAGCAGGACTTTTGTGGAAGGAAGGTCTAGCCTATCAGGAGTCGGGCAGGAGCATCTCTGTCAAAACACGGAGAAAACAACACCCTATCCTTCAAGTACACTCAGCAATGAAAACAGCACTCCTACTGATTAAAGCATAATAAATGTAATGAAAAACACCGTAAGCTATAAGTGACTGCTACCTGTTATGCATTTGTTTTAAGTCCTTTGAATGCTGATAAACTGTTTTTCCCCGTAGAAAATCTCCCTACATTATTGCTGTTTCCCTTACTCACTACATTTGCAGTCATCACTGGTAAATTCAGGTAATGAATTCATGAGGAGTCTGGATGGCATAATAATGCTGTCTTGCACACTAGCACAGCTACCACCCAGCAATCCCAGGATGCTTAACCCACCCAAGTGGATTAATCCTCACAGTGTTGTTCTGCTGTATGTCAAGGCAGTGAAAGTCCCTACAGGCACAACAGAAACCCTTCAGGGCACCATATTTTAGGGTCTGCGGGGCAGAAAGTCTATTTGGTACCAACCCAATGCCTCTAGGAAGTGTCAGATCTGCTCTGTGTGCATTGTGCAGACAGTCTACCCACGTTCCATAAATCTGCCCTGCTGGGCTGTGTTTGGCTCCCAGCACACAGACTGGGTTTTGCACATGCAGGAGGGTGTAGGAGGTTTGGTGATTCCACACAGTGGTCTAGCACTCAGGATATGTAAAGCCCACCCAGTACTTTTAAAAAGCACCAGAACAGCTGATGGTGTGAGCAGTTTGTGCAAGACAGAGCAGGGACTGTCATCCTTTCCTGTATATGTTTACAGAGTAATAGAATGAGGTGGAATTACCCTCCTGGAAATGTTGGACCCTCTTGCTCACATGCTATGCAGCAGCTCTGTGCATGTGTTATAAAAATGTCAAGGGGATTCAGCTGTCTGGCATGCTGCTCAGATTCCTGGATACAAAAAGAGTCAGCAATAACCAAGATGCACATTAGCTCTAATTAGAGCACTGAGAATCAAAAGAGGAGCAGGATTGCTAAACTGTTCACCATGAAACATTTAACAACACAGCTTTGGTATTATAAATGTGCCTGACTTCATTAATAGTACATTGAGCAACACCATAAAACTGATATTAATGTGTTTTTTATAAAAGGACTAGCAAAGTGGGTTGTCTTACTCTCAGACAGCAGCAGAATCAGGTCAGTAAGGATATCTTCAATTCTGAGCACGTGAACCGCTCACCAGGCCCAAGAGGACCAATCATACTTTTACATATCTTGCTGAACTGGAATCTAATTCAAAAAGCAGGACTTACTGCAAACAGAAATATACTGTATTCCATGCATTTTCCTCTACATGCTGAACTGGGAAGTAAAACATTGATTTCCAGCACATACCCTATTCCTGTATCATTGATGCAGTTATATCTCTGCTGTAGTGTAAATGTTCCCTGAATTATTGAAACCCTTGTAATGTTGTAAAGGAAAATGTTAATCTTAACAAGACACACACAAATGCCTGCGAAACCAAGAAATCAATTGTAAATAGATAGATAGAAAAAAAATGTATTTTTATTTTCATTTCCGTGGTCTGTGTGGCCCTGCAGTGAACTCCAATTTAGAAAGGAGTTGAATAATGTTTTGCAGCTGGTCAGAAAATGCAAACCTCTTTGCAGAATTTTTTAGAATATCACAGACACTGTCCCAGTATCACAGTGGGAAAAAAATCAATGTATTTTTGAAACTATTTAGAAACAACAAAGAAGGTGTTTTTTAATGCTTAACTCTAAGCTTTGCCTGAAATATTAAATGCACACACCATGTTACAGCGTACATCAAAATACAGCAAATTATTTCTGCAAAACAGCTGTGTAAGTTTCATCATGTGGTCTCTCCCATGTTTGCTTAGGAAAAAAAATAGAATATTCACTCCTTTAGCCAAAATTATGTTTGGGGAATGAAGGTCTAGAGGAGATAGGCACAGAATGAACCAGTTCCTCCTGGCTGTCTCTCTCTGCTGCATCCAGCTCCGTGGAAACTGCTCTATTCCAATTCCACAGCAATATCCCCCTGTACCAGCCCACAGGGATGCTGCGGAGGAGGATAATGCTCACAAGGTCTCTATATTTTTGGTGTCAAACAGGAGTGGAATTTGGAGGTTGGCTGGAGAACAGAAACAGGAGCCAGGGTGCCTGGGAAGTGCAGGCAGCCAAGGCAAGCTGCAGCACTGCTTCTCCACACAAACTTCCCGAGATGAGCAATTTAAGGGACAGGTTTAGGGAGAAGTTTATATCTGTCATATTGCTGCCTGGACTCAAAAGACAAAACTTTCCAAACAATATTGAGAGTGGTAAGAAAAAAAGCAGTTCTTTAATGGAAGCTTTCAGGTGCACAAATATGGCTCTGCACATGCCTGACACAGTATTTCTACAATTTTTATAAGGTTAAATAATTAGTATATCTACCAGAGAAATCGGTTGCCCCAGTAACCCATCCTTGGGTCTGCCCCTTTGGATTGGTCCAGGAGGTTGTTTGCCCTATATGTTGTTATGTCTCTCAAATTCTGGTGAAAAACCAGGTGTCCTTGTTAGAAGTTCTCTTCTTGAGAATAAGACTAAAAAGAATTTCAAGAATGTATTAGAAAGGGTTAGCTTATTGTTCTAAAATGTGAGAGAGGGCAGGAAAAGCACTAGAAACTATACAACTATATATTAAAAATCTACAAAGCTACAAATATATGAAAAAGCTAAAAATCTTCAGGCCTCAATATCACACAGTGCAAGCCCCACCACACCTGTAGGCTATGCCGTGCCTACACGTAGACCCAACAATTAAGGTGCAACCTTGGAATGTTTCCTGTGATGCTGATCCCTAAAAAGGAGAGCCAGCTTGGAGCATCCAGATGCAAAGCAGCTTCTGCAATGGTTTTTATTGTCTTGAACATTTTCACGAGTGGAATGCAATATTATACAGCTAACTGTATGGTTTTATTAAAAAATCACTCATTGCTTTGGTCCTATCTGAAGAAGATCTATGTGTTTGCAGACCAGAATATTCTGCTGATGAGGAATATTTTTCTCCTGGCAGGAATCCAAACATCAAAATGTGGGTTTTCGTAGCTGTGGTGAATAATCTGTCAGCAGGGAAACCATGACAGCCTAGAGAAGGAAGAGAAGAAAAAAAATCCAATCACATTGGAAACAGATACTCCATAAAAATAAATAAGGGGGAAATATTTTCCAGCTCTGAAGCCTTGTGTTCAAAATTACTGTCCTGACAAAAATGGCACACAGATTTACTCTCTAGAATTTCTGATGATGAATCAGGCAAGAGCTGAAAATCAGCTAGGATGTTCTGTATTGTAGCTGATAGATTTTCTCAGTGTGGACAAAATATATTAATGGACAGCTTAGGAGCAATTCAGACAAGCATTTAGATCAAATGCTGAGGCCTTTTTGGCATGTTGTGATGTATTCTCAGCTACTTCTAGGAGATGCTGTAAGTACCCAGACATCACATGGGCTGACTTGTGGATGTCAGCAGTTTCCATTAGCATCAGTAAGAGCCACACTAGAATAGGGGCTCTGAAATTTATACCACTTTAGCTATACTTTCTGTAGTAAAACATGAAAATCCTCACTGAGGTAAACAGTGTGCCATCTACCCCTCCTGCCCTGCCTGCCCAGCCTTAGGCATGGCTGTGAAATGTGAGTGATGGGACTGTCAGCTAAATAAAACGTGGTGTTGCAGAATCTCTGCTGTCCCTCCCACACCTGTGCACACAACAAACACCACGCTTGCTTGGCCTTCACAAGGCATTACCTGGTTCACACTGCTGTGATTTCACAGCAAGGTCTGTCTGCAGATTGTTATTTTGGCCCAGCACTGGATTCATGAGGGTTCTTCTGGGGCTATGATCTTGCTGCCTGTCCTTGCTTTCCCCTCATCACTGCCCAGTGTGACAGGTCACCCCAGGCACACAGAGGTGGCTGAATTACATCTGTGCAGCCCCTCAGTGCTGCCCATTCGTGGCTGCACTCAGCCCTGCTTGGATCTACAGCTGAGCAAATAATCTATTCTTCGGTTTTCTCTCTGTGCTGAAAGTAGTAGAAAATACTATATAAACAAGACCCATACATTCATTATTTTTATAGCTTGATAAAATACAAAGACAACATTTTTCTTTTCCCCCCACCCCCCAAAAAACTGTGCACCTGGAACCCAAAGTAAAGGGCTTCTTTTCTCTTCTAAAAAATAATATTTAGGGCAATTAAATTGCAAAATTAAAATTAAAAATATGAGCATTTTGTTGAATCTTAAGGCCAAAACTATGAATTTAACACAAATCTGTTAGTAATTTTCTCTGTGTCCAGTGTCTGAGATTTTAGTAAATACAACACTCAACCCCTTATTTATTCATTTGGAGCACATCTAGGCTTCCTCTCAGAGCTATGACAATGCCATTTCTGTTTTTCCTTTCACTTCTGAAAGTTTTCACTAGCTTTTGTCAACTTGGTGGTTCTAAAGCCAAAAATAAATAATAGGCTACTGAGATCTGGCAGTAATTTTCTGAAAGTCTAGGAATGCTGAGAGGGGAGTTATGGTTTATGTTAAATGCCAAGTGTCCTCTCATGGTTCCCACGGATCACACAGTGTTGCCCACCCCCTAACTTCTCAGGACCTTTCAAATCTTTGCTCTTCCAGCACTTTCTCAAGGAAAGTTCCCATTGGTGTCAGCAGCATCTTTTCCTGACAGAAAATAACTAGCTTTAAGTGTTTGGGAAACTGTTGTTTATAAGACCAGACCCTGGGACATCAGTATTTAACATGTTTTAATTGAGAAGTTGAGTTAATCATCAGAGTAAATCCAGTGATTTAATTACCAAAAAAATAACGGTTGCAGATTTCACTTGTTGATAAAACCTGGGTCAAGCAACAGCAGATTATCACCAAAATAGATCACATTTGTGCCCAGAAGTATTTGTGCTACAAATATATGTTGCCTATAGTCAAAATTGTGATGTGCTCTGGGGTGAATTTGAAACATATGTTTTAACATTCACTATTTATTGTGGAACCAGGCTCAATTCAAGCCTGTAATGTAAGGCAGAATGGAACTGACCCTAACCTCCAACTACTGTTATCTTCTCTTTTTTTTTTACCATAATTGTCCATTTTCTGTTTTCAGCCTCCTGGAAAACCAATGACCGTTGAGAATAAAATACTTCATCATCAACTTCTTCAGGTTTTCTGGGTAAACAATGTAAAAAAGTCCAGTTGGAAGCAGCAGATTTTGCAGTCTGTAGATTAAAAAACATATAAAGATAAAGACATATGTGAGGACATTAGTAAAATCCTTAACTAGTAAAAATGTTAACAAATTTTATATTAACTCCCACTCTGGTTACTTGGATGATGAACTCAGAAGAATTCCACAGACTTCAAAAGAATTCCTCATCTGTGAATAAGATGGAATACGTCCATGCAAGTCTGTTAGAGTTCAATGCTGACTTCACAAAAGTCAAAAAGTCACTCTAATTTCTCTGACTTTAGAAGGTGAGTGAAAACCCCTCTGTTGCACATCTTCTGGAGCTGGGTCTTATTGGGAAGCTCTGAAAGAGGCCAAGCCATGTGGAGTGCATAAAAGAATTCAAATTTTGTTATCTTTGTAACTTCTTTAAGTTGGAGGAAGGTTTCCATGTGGCTTTTCCATGGCCCCACTCAAAACCCCCCCAAATTCATGTTTTGTTGATGTTGATTCTGATAAACGCAAACTGTAAGAACATAAACAAAAACCTATATCTCAGTTTTTACCTGCATTGTAATCTGATAACCTTGAAAGGCCTTTAGTCTTTCTTTCTTTTCCTCTTCTTGTCCCATGCTTATCCATGTGTCTGTGACTAAGACATTGGCACTGTCTGCAGCTTCCGAAGGGTCTGTGGTGAGAATTAACTTGGTGCCATGCTAATGTGAATAAAATAAGGAAGATCACTAAGACAAGGAACTTCAACTTCATTTATAATGAAAATAAGCTCTATTCAAACTATTCTACTAGGCTGTTTCTTAGGCTCCTACCTCTTTGGAGTTCTGTTCTGCTATTTTAGTTATCCTGAGGTCTGGTTCAAAGCCCTGACAAAAGAGATAATAGGTAACACATCATGGAAAATGTATAAGATCTTCACTATTTAATAACACTGATTAAAAAAATACTGATTGAACCATTTGCCATGGAAGAATATCTTTCAGAACTGTAAAACTTGAAGAAATTATGTTGATTTTGTTGAAAGTTTCTTTTGGAGATAACGTGCTGGAAAGTGTTCTAAAATCATAAGAAAAATGTATTTTGACAGTTACAGAATTAAATCTGTATACAGCATTTAATTTTTTTGTTCTCAACTGATTTTTAAAAATATTTTATATTGTATTACAATGCAACATTCTAAAATGCTGCACCACCAATTTAAACCAAATGAGATGCAACACCTCCACCCATCTAAAACAAGCTTCATTTTTTTTTTTGGTGGGGGAGAGTGCATTGGATGACTTTGTAAGGCTTTGTCAAATGGAACTGTGATCCTCCATGATTTATACTCCTGCCATGAATTCCCATTTCTGATGTTGGACTCAGTAGAAGCACTCCCGCTTTGCATCAAAATAACTGGATCAGGATTTTGTACCTTGGTTCTGAAAACAGGCACTCACAATAGATGTGGGCACCCCCAGCTGGGGCCTTTGAGCAATGCCTGAGTGTTTGAGACAAGCCTGGGTGAAGTTTGCCTTCCTTTCTCCACGAGCGTGGTTTTTCTCACCCTGGGAGTGGCAATCCGCAGGTGCATTCCCAGCTTTGCGGCGCTCGTCATGAAGGACTGGAGGACGTTGTTGCCGTCCCCGATCCAGGCGATGGTGAGTCCCTTCAGCCCTCCATAGTGCTCCTGCCAAAGCAATCACAAGCTCTGGGGTTATGTTCTGGAGGAGCTGGGCAGACTGATGGGCAAGAGGGAATGATCAGATGGGCCTGTGCAAAGGCAGCTGGCTTCCTTCAATGCCACCTGCATGGACCACACATGAAATTCCTGCTCCTGCAGGATGGTCATGGAGGGAAAGCCCCCCGTGTCATACAAGAAGGCCCAAGTGCTGCTGCTTCCCCTCAAGAAGGACACACTGGCACATGAGCCACATGGTGAGGCTCAGGCTGAGGGATTCAGCACCAGACACTAAGTGATTTTAACATCACTGATGTACAGCTGTTCTTTGGGGCTCATGAACATCGAGGGATGTTAGAAATTACCAGTTTAGACTGTCCTAATGCCTGGAATAGAACGCCTTCCAGCTTTCCCCTGAATTGTGAAAATGCCTCTATTGAGGTTTGCTCTGGCTTGGTTGCCTCTACATGTTGTTCCCTGTGGCTGTGGCCATGCCCTGGGAAGGCATCTTCACCCCACAGCTGCACAGGACAGCAAAGGGCAGCACTCTGAAAGCAGCTGTGCCCCTCATGGCCTGCAGCATTTGTTCTCCATTGTACAGCCAAAGAGTGCAGGAATTTTTTAAAAATGTGGATTACCCAAACTTGAAACAGCCTTATAGAGTTAACAGTGGCTTTGCCTGATGGCACTTACAGCCTGGCCATGTGCAGTTACTCTGTCCCTCCACCCCAACAGATAAGGCCTAAGGAGGAACAAGAGTAACAGGATTACATATTTCCAGAGCAGGATGATTTGAGGTTCCTTAATGAGCCTTGTTTTAAATATGCATGTTTATAGGCACTTAAGCTGATACCAAAATTTTTGGAAAGACATAACCAAATTCTCCTATAAGCCTGCTCTGTAAAACTCCACCTCATGACTTGAAACAATTTCTGGAGAGCCTTTTATTCTTAGTTCAAATCTGGGCCATGCTACAATTGCGTTGTAGTAGCTGGAAGCTACTACAACTGTTTCAACACTTTGTGTGACATGATTCAATGCTTGTCAGAGAGGATAAGCATCCACATTTTACTGAGTGGCAACCTTGCAGGCAGTTGCAGAAAAGATGCCAAAAGACTGAACAGGAAAAGGGCTGGGACCACCCCCTCCTCTCCTGGCGGCAGCTTCTCCTAAACAAATAGTTTGTGAAGTTGTTCCAGAACAAAGTAACTGGCATTTCTTCCAGAGACCACAATTTTGAGTCAAAAATAGCAGTACTCGAAATATTGAATGACACTGAAGTGCTGTAAAAATCTAAACATAGTAGAGTCCCAGACTGTCCAGGCTTAAGGGCTAAAACTATGGTATTGCAGAAATAACACTTTTTCGGCCAAAGTTTGTTAACAGCAGGCTCATTGGCAGAGATTGGATGCAAGGGCATTTACAGGAGAACAAATCAGGACTTTGTGGACATGGAAGTTATTTCAGTATAACCATTCTGCAGGTTTCCAAGGATTTTTCAAAGTCCTTCCACATCTCCTAGCAATGGTGCTCCTAGGAGAAGGCCAAACAAGCATTTATTTAAGGTGTTGTTCCATTTAGGGCTTAGTGATAGCTGAGACCGGAACCCACAGCCAGAAGCAAACAAGACAGTCCTGAGTTCTTTTCATCTTACTGTTTATAAATAGACATCTCAGCCTTAATACTCAAAGCATTGACTAGAGTCACAAATACACTGCTATGTTAAACAACTTCACCTTATTGCCAGCTGCTACTCTGCATTAAAAGAAGCACAGCGCATACTAAGTACTTTCCTCTGTTTTCCCAAGCCACTAGCTGTTACAGATAAAATATGGAGTAGTGGACGTGTCTGTATAATGGTCCCTGATATGCACTGCAAATTGCAAGGCCGCATCTGCAGTGCCTACTGGATAGAGTGGATATAGCTGAACTGATTTTAATGAAGATGTTTTGCTAATGGAAGGAGTCACAGCAAGGCAGAATCAAGCTGTGTGTGCTAGGGGAACCTGTTTTATATCCTGTTCTAGGCTTTATGCTGCCTCTGGTGCACTGCTGCTGTAATTCAAACCTCTTCATCTAAAGCCAGATCACTGTGACTGTGCTGCTTTAAAGCAAATACACACCCTCAGCTTCCAGCAAAGATGAGGTGACTCTGTTGGTCAGAACCAGAAAGCTTTGAGGCAACACAAAAGCTACTATAAATGAGACACACTTCCCCTCCTGCCCACTCCCTCTTTTACAGTATGCACTTATGCAACCACACAGATGAAATTGTGCTAAACGTGTTTTGCCATGATGGCAACACTCTAGATTAAATGAGAGCCTTTACAATACCTGCTGATTACTCAGAAGTTATTTCCCCTTTGCATGCCTCCCCAGTTTTTCCAAATTTTGTTATATTGATGTAGGCTTCACACCTACATGGGTGTTCTGCAGTTTCACTCTATATTCAGAACATGACTCCTAGTAAAGCCACACAAAAAAATAACATATTTAGAAAGTCTAGAGCCCTTCTCCCTTATGAAGCCTCTTTGGCACACTAGTAATTGCTGCTGTACTGCCATAAAACTTGTCTTTGTTATTCTCATGAAAAATCCCAGCTAAATAAGTAATATGGACTTTACATTCAACTTTCTCACCCTCATTTTGCTTTTACAATGTTTCATTCTGTTTTTATCCATGGCTGCAATGTATCAGCGTATCCAACCCTGGGAAAAATAAGCATGCTCAGAGATTTGACCCTACTGTATCTGTGGAGAAGACTGGCTTAACTAACTAGGGACATTTCGTGTCTGCCTCTGCCTGGACTGGCTTCCAGCGAGACTGAAACTCTGACACCATTATAGATTAATTCTGAAATGTTTGACCACAACTGTCATAACAGCTCTCAATTAAAACAAGCTTTTGAATAATGAATCAATAATCTGTCAAATTTTAAAATGGAATGCCAGGGACTAATCAAAGCTTTAGCCCTTCGGGACACAGTGCAATCCAGTAAATGAGAAACTGGGCAAACTTGTATCTTCTGGCTCTCAAACTGGGCTTAAGGCAAATGCTGGGCCAGTTATCTTTCTTACTCCCACACTGGTTTTTGTCATGGTTATTGATACAGTATATTCTAGAGGACCAGGACAGAGCTCAGCTGGGATTTCTAATTGTTAGAATAATGAAGATGATGATGGTGATGAATTTGAAAATTGTAATAATTTGAGGTCCTGGGGTCACACATTGAGGAGAAGTTAAGAATATATTTCAGCCCTCTTCAAGCTGGGCAGGACTCTTTATCATGCTGCTTAAAAAGAAATCTGTGTGTTTCTGATGTACTTCTTATGCTAACCATTGCTTTCTGAAAAAGAAAATTCCCCCCAGACCAGTGACATAAAAAGCTAGTGGCATATGGATCCACTCTAATTACCAGTCTGGCCATCCTGCAGTCAGCTACAAGTGAGCTGATTTGGCCAGTGACGTTAATATCAATTGAATCAATGTCAATACCCAGGCTGTCTCTGGAATACAAATTGTGTGATGCTGCCCTGCAGCCAAGCTGAGCAGAGCAGAAGCTGAGCCACAGCTCCTGCCCAGGACTGAGAGGCACTGGGTGGACTCAGCACGAGGCTGTTACCCGGCTGCAGCACAGCAGAGGAGTAAAGGGGGTCAGTGTGTGCACACTACCAGCACACAAACTCAGTCTTTAAAGGCCAAATCCCCAAACCCTCAAAATCAGGTTCTTTACGTGTTTGCAACCATTTGGAGTGGGTTATAACTCGAGCAAACTCAGTTAAATGCAACTTCTAAGAAAGAAGGTAGTATATAAACACTAAGAAAAATATTTATCTTGGCGTAATAGAGGGCATTAACCCAGAGCACAGTATTAAAGGACAGAGCCAACTTAGGCTTCAAACATGTGAGGGAATCCAGGTTGCTCAGTCAGAAGGCACTGGGCAGGAGGATGCTGAACCTGAGGAATCTCACCCCAATATTCATAACAGGAGCACACTGTATGATCTGAAAAGAACACCCTGAACATTTACAGGATGAGAATTCACCCTGAATACAGAATGAGAATTGACAGCCCTGAAAATAAACCAGCTGCATTGTTTGGGGGATGCAATGGACTATACTAAAATGACCATACTCAAATGCACCTAAATAGGGAATCAGAAGGTATAAGCAAGAAAACATTTTGACAAAACAAACCAGGCAATTTTGTAGTTTCAGACCAAAGAGAAAGTACTTGAGGAGGATTCAAGAAGGCACATGACAAAACTAATAGCATATAGAAAATGGAAGAATAAAAATGTGCTAAGCATGAAGAGGGCCAGAGTGCATGTAGAGCTCCACTGGAAAACACAGAAGAAAAAAGAAGAAAAGAAAAAAAAGTACATTTTGGATATGTACTGACAGCAGGGAGGAACAGATCCAGGCAGGAAAATATTTATGGGGATAGGGAAGAGATATTTTTTAAAGAGAAATAAGCTCTACAAAAATCTGTAGTTACATTTAAATGTTAGGCTAGCAGTCTGTGCCACTATTGTAGTTTGCATATATGTATAAATCAAATAAATTGCCTTTGCATCACACAGAAACAGTCTAAATGTTATATATGGACTTTCAACTAATTTAAAGAATCAGTGGCACCATTCCACATCCCTGTATTAATCTTCTTGCAGGCAGTACTTGGATGATATCTTGCTGAAAATCCCATGAGAAGCTTGATTGTGGTAAGTAGCAACAAGACCTGTGGCTCACTCCTCTTCAAGAGTTAATCTCACTTCTGTGACCTGGTAAAGTTCATTATCTGATTAAAAAGTTGTTTCATTACATGCCACTCCAGTCTTCTCCAACTCACTGTACAATGCAAAGAGGAAAAGGAGCAGAGGAACAGGTCAGAAAGGGAAAGCTCAGGCAGTGCCATCATCCACAGAGAGCTGCTGAGAGCTCTCCCCTGCCTGCACCTCTCTCCTGGGTAAGAAAGCAGGAAAGTGTGTCAGCAACCAGCAGTGCAACATGCCCTTGGCATAGCTGGGTGGCCACCCAGCTGCCCTGTAAAGATCCCCTAACAAACTTTGGGATGAGGAACATGCTGGAAAGAATCAGGGAGAGATGGGTAGATGGAGGAAATGGTGCTCTCCTTATTTGGCTGAGTGTGAAAGTGCTGCAAATTTTAAAAAACTTCCATGTCTGTGTAAAAGCTAAGCCATTCCTTGTGATGTAAGTGTTCACTTTGTCATGACACCTCTCCATGTCAAATACTTCTTTTTTTTTGAGCACCAGCCGTTATGGACCTATTTCTTCATCAGGTAAAACGGGCAGGGACACTCTTTCCACAGACAACCTCCCTGGTGTTTCATGCTGCGAGGACACTCCACGGTGTTGGTGCTGCCCTTGGTGTTCAAACCAGGGAACAATGCAGCCTGTGGGCTCATGTTCACCCAGAGTTTCTATCATGGCTGCTCTGTATGAGGATGCAGTGGAGGAGGAGCAGAGGGTGATCAACAGGGAGTGTGCTCATCCTGCTGTTTTCCATAGGTTTCCCCCTAAGATCAGTGGAGAAAGAGATGCATCTCCAAAAGGTGATTGAGGCACTCAGTGGTCTCTCTTCATTGACTGGAGGTGGAGTAGAGGGCAACAGCACTCTGGACCTGTCTGCTGGGGACAGTGGCCTAGGTAAAACCAGGTTTAGGGACAGAGATATCCATGGTTGTGTGGACTGTGAGTCTCAGATTGTTCCTGAAGACTGTTAGTCAGAAGTGATAAAATGCTAATTAACAAGGTGTTTGCAAGACAGAACACCCCACAAAACACAACCAGAAGGTTCTCCTGACTTATATTTGCACACAATGTTTATAATGAAATTATGACTTTCTCATTACAACTTACTGTCTTATCCAATTTGAACACTGAGGCTTGCTCAATGTGACCTCACAAACCTCCCTTATCCTGAGGTCTGTGAAGCATCTTAGTCTCAAGTTCACCAATTTTTCCTGGCCACTTCACTGTGAGTATAAAAAATTTACAAAAAATTACTTTAAAAAGGTAAACTTTGCCAAACATACGAGTCTTTCACTATTTAAGGTTTAAAGCATGAATAA
Organism: Dicrurus megarhynchus; assembly: GCA_013399195.1. Taxonomy (NCBI): domain Eukaryota; kingdom Metazoa; phylum Chordata; class Aves; order Passeriformes; family Dicruridae; genus Dicrurus; species Dicrurus megarhynchus. The sequence continues at coordinate 973,706 of VXAD01006706.1, read as the reverse complement.
TTGACTATTACTCTCACTAGATCTTTCCCACATACTGAATGTCCCACAGCAAAGTCTCCAACAGCTGAGAAACATAGCTGAATGAATCAGGAAATTATTCTGCCCTACCGTTTTCAAGCAGTAGTTTGGTTTTTATTCATTCAGAAAGTAAACAAGGTCAGAGGAGTTCATCATAGTTGTCAACCAGCCCTGCAGTATAATGATCTTTTTTATAAGCCAGATCCTCAATTGATTGTAAAACCACATAGTCCTTCTGTTCACAGATAAACATCTGGTATTCTGTGTGTAAAATGTTATCTTGCTGTCAGATCCACTGTTACATTAGATAAAAATACAAAATACGATCTCCTTTAACTCTTCTGTGATGTGAGCAAAGTTTAAACTGGTTAAAGTGCCTGAACACTAAGCATTTGTACTGGTAGCATTAACTGGCTTTTCAAAACAAATTTGTTCCACCAATTTCCTAATATATAAATAGTGATTCCTTTTAAGCTGTCCATAGATTAGGGAGGAATAGAGAGTGAACTACTGTTTTTAAGTCAGTGGAAAAACTTCTGCTGGCTTTGCCTGAGCCAGATTCTCATCTTTGTCTTAATATGTACAGCCCTCTGTACATTCTTTGAATTGCAGACTAATTCCAATGAAGTACTTAATTTTATGCTTAACTTCAGGCCTACTACAGCTGATAGGACTATGTAATTGTTTTAAATTAAACAGGTCCTTAATTATATTGCTGGATGAAGATCTCTTTAAACAAGTGCTATCTAATTACTACTTTGAAAAACCTAGGGATAAATGGTTTTGAAGATGACTTCCCCAAATACTTACTAAGGCTTAGCAAAAAAAAAATTGTTATATTTTTACCTGAAGAGTTAGGTAATCAGCTAAAATCTGGAGAGGATGGTGTAAATCAGACAATCCATTGATTATTGGGATCGTGGCTTCTTTCGCCATTAGGTGCAGATCATTATGGTTATAAACTCGAGCCAGGATTGCATTTGTCATGCTGGACAGCACCCTAGAGATGGCAGAAAATACTCAAGTCAAACATAATAAATATACCCCTGTTGCACTCTTCAGCGTGCAAGACATAAATATTAATGAGAAATGGTAATGAATCAATATTTTTCAGCTATCTGAATAATTTATCATGCCTGCAGAACAGACTCAAAGTAGTCATTTAACAAGCTGCTAATAAGTAAGAAGTTCACTTCCTAACACTACGACAGTAAGTAAATGAAAACTGCTGCTCTATTTTATATTTTTTTCTCTTTAGCATTTCACTGTAGATGGAACATTGATACATGTTAAGCTCTCTGAACTAAGATAAGATATTGTGTGATACTGTAACATTTGAAGAATTTGATAACCTCAGAAGAGATAAGGTATATGATTTTTTCAGTCTTTTAGCAAAGAACAAATGTAGCATTGAGTGAATATTGCAGACTCTGTATGGTAGCCTGACTTTGTGAGGATCAGCAATACAGATCTGTTTTAAATTACCACAATTATTTACTGATCTTTATAAACACAGAAACAGAACAGACTGGTGTTGTTGGCCTGCTTTCTCCTACCTACACACCTGTGTACTGACTCACATGGTATCAGCATTCAAGTAATGCCCAAATTTGAAACTCAGTATAAGGAAAGGGATTGCAGGAGCCCCTGTACCACTCAGGCTTTAACCTCATTTGCTAAAGTGTGAAAGACACAGAGATTAGCATAGTGTACTCTGAATTTTTTAGATAAATTAAATATGGATTGGAATTCTTAATTTCTCTGCATTTTTGTGTTTTAATCAGGCCCTGAAGCCTGACTTTGAAGTAGCATTTTGTGTGTTTTCATGTTATCTGTAATAGGACCTTAAAACAAAACAAGGGAGGACTGAATTAGAAGTGTATGGAAAAAATCCTTGCAGTATCTGCCTTCCTGATTAGCCGCGACAAATTCTCGCATCGGAAATAAGGCTGTTAATACCACCATCAGCCAGGTCTCCTGAGGAAGTCAGTAACAAGTATTTTCTACTGACACCAAACGTTCCTCACACAAGCAAAACTCTTAGAAGATGTTACAAGACTGCCTGTAGAGCTCTCTCTGAAGAAAAGACTGTCAATAGCAGCTACAAATGAAAAGGAGGAATTGAACAAGGTTTTTACTGATTACAAAATAGTGGAACAGTTGCCGTTGGTGCCATTATTTCTTCTTAGCTCTCCAGTTCCTTTCTCTGGGGAAACCTGTTCTGTTCTGAACTAGTCATCAGGGATGTGATGCATGGGCCCTTTTGTTAGCCATCTCACAGGTGTCCACCCTAAACAAGGCACAGCCAGTCCCCATCAGTCAAGGAAAAGGGGCAATCACACTGGGAAATTGCTCATTTTCCTTATATATTTTTTTTTTCCTTTAGAATGTCAGGACAGCTGATTTCTATTTGACATAGCTGATCAAGAAATTAAAGATGGTTCCTTTATAGGGTATGCCATTAGGGGAAATTCGGCCATAACCACCAACTTGAAAACTGCTGGACATTCATCTTTAGTCTGTTGAAAGTAGGTATCAGACTTATGAGACAACTGCCAGCAAGGCATCAGGCAGTCCTTCTGCCAGCTTTTCTAGATGTCATATTTTACAGTGGAAAATCACCCGTAAACTGGCTTCATTCTTTGTGAAATCAAAATAAAACTAAACTTAGGGGGAAAAAGCACAAACAAATAACCCTCACCTGGAGGTCTCTGATTACAGTGGAATGATTAAGTGTCCAGTAATTGCATCAGTTTAAAGGAAACCATGTAAGGCTAGAATTGCATAGGAAAAAAGGTCCTGAGTAGGTAAGAGTCTTGTCAAAGATGAAGTTTTGGAAGCTGAGGGGCTGTAAGCACAGGCTCATCAGGTGACTACATTTAAGGTTCTTATTTTATCAGCCACTAGGTCTTTTTCTCTTTTCATTCTTTTGCAAAACTGTGAGACTATGAACTTCAAAATCCCAGAGCCTGGAAATATGTTATATTGGAATACCGGGTACATTGGAACACTGCATGTCTCTCTTTTCAAAGTAAATTTTATTCCTACAGAGAAAACCTGGACTTTTTTCCTGTATCCTCTGAGAGATCCAAAATTAAACATAGGGTATGCCTTTTTGGTATGGCAGATCTCTGAATTTGAAAATGGGGCATTTGCATAGATTTTGTATAGAATACTGCTATGCAAGGTAGTTTTGCTTTTGTTTTGAAAGTCTATACCCATTCAAAAGCTTTAAACTTCTGACAAGAATACTTCACTGTCACTCATAGTCTCGCAGGGACATACGGTGGATGTGTTCTCAGCAAAGTTCTCCATAAATGCAGAGATTAATGCCCTAATAATTCCAATGGACTGGTAAAATCATCCTATGAGTTCTTCAGGGCTGCCACTGAACCTTATGGCCACTGAGCCTTGGTGATGCCCAGTGGAACTGCTCTACAGAGGGAAATACAGACACAGTACTTGTATTTCATTTCAGATAATATATCAGACATGCTAAACAGCACTGAAAGGCTTAGAGCTCCTTAATGGGCGGTAACTTTTTGCCACTGTGTCAGCACAAATGTAAATGTCTTGTGAAGCATGGAGGAGCTGATTTATGAGCAGGTAATGAGTCACTAAAAATATGTTCACAGCAGGCTTTCAACCCTTACCTGCAGCAGTTCTAATAAAAACTGTGACTTTTATAGATCTGTGCTCCTTTGGCTTTAAGTCTCAATCTCAAGTACTTCTAAGGCCTTCAGAGCCCCAGACACATGGCTGTAAATATTTGAAATACCCTCTGGGTCTACTACAGGCATTCTTTTTTTATTCTTACATTAACTGAATGGGGTTGGGATGTCATCTTTCATTCACAAGAAACAGCAAGGAATTAACACTCCAGTTGTTCTTTTGGGTAAACTGCTCAGCCTTGATTATGCAGTCAGTAGTACTTCTGCTAATGAGAGTAGGAGTGGAGCAGAGCACTTGGGACTCTCTAAGGATTTGGGAAACCCCCTGTCCACTGCAGCAGGCGAGAGCTGTGACTCAGCAGAGGAGCAAAATCCCCAGGTCAGAGTTATAAATAGGGATTTGTCCTGGAAGAGCAAGCAGTGACAGAGAAAAGGGGGTTGAAGGCTTTTTTGGAAAGTGGGTATTGTAGCAACTTTATTCACAGAATGGGGATGCCTTCAGAATGGCTGGAAGATTTGTTTGCTTCTGTTTATTGCCTTGTTTCTTGTTGTTTATTGTCTGCCCTNAACTTTTTTTTTCTGCCTTTTAGTTCTGTTAATAAACTTCTTTATGCTTTTAAGGTTTAAGTTTTGTGCCTGCTTTGTTTTTCTCCTGGTTCTTATCTCACAAAAGAGAAATAAGTAAATAATGGGCATTTTGAACCAAACCACTACAGTCTCAATCTCAAGTACTTCTAAGGCCTTCAGAGCCCCAGACACATGGCTGTAAATATTTGAAATACCCTCTGGGTCTACTACAGGCATTCTTTTTTTATTCTTACATTAACTGAATGGGGTTGGGATGTCATCTTTCATTCACAAGAAACAGCAAGGAATTAACACTCCAGTTGTTCTTTTGGGTAAACTGCTCAGCCTTGATTATGCAGTCAGTAGTACTTCTGCTAATGAGAGTAGGAGTGGAGCAGAGCACTTGGGACTCTCTAAGGATTTGGGAAACCCCCTGTCCACTGCAGCAGGCGAGAGCTGTGACTCAGCAGAGGAGCAAAATCCCCAGGTCAGAGTTATAAATAGGGATTTGTCCTGGAAGAGCAAGCAGTGACAGAGAAAAGGGGGTTGAAGGCTTTTTTGGAAAGTGGGTATTGTAGCAACTTTATTCACAGAATGGGGATGCCTTCAGAATGGCTGGAAGATTTGTTTGCTTCTGTTTATTGCCTTGTTTCTTGTTGTTTATTGTCTGCCCTTTTCCTTTTTGCTTGTGCAAAGGCCATTCAGGACACTGTAAACAAAAGATTTAATGTCCCTTTACTGTCCCATTTGGGAAGAAGAAGAAATGAAAACTGGGCTATACAAAGCACATCTATTTTTGTGTCAGAACACACCTGGGTTTGCTGTAGGGTTGGCATCTGAATGGCAGAGAGCCTCCAGGTGACAGTCCTGCATGACTGGTGGGATGATGCTCGGAGAGGTTATTGCAGGGAAGCGCTTTGGAAGGACCCTGACTGCATCTTCCCCTTTCCTGAAGGTTTGGCTGCTGGGGCTCACAGCCAGCTTTGCAGCAGGGCAGATGAGGGCTGCAAGGTAATTAGAGGGATGGAGCATCTCTCCTACAAGGAAAGGCTGAGAGAACTGGCATTATTCAGCCTGGAAAAGAGAAGGCTCCAGACTGACCTAATTGCAGCCTTCCAGCACCTGAACAGAGTCTACACAAAAGATGGAGAGGGACTATTAACAAGAGCCTGGAGTGACAGGACAAGGGGCAATGGGTTCAAACTGACAGAGAGTAGGTTTATATTGGATATTAGGGAAAAATTCTTTACTGTGAGGGTGGTGAGGCCCTGGCACAGGTTGCCCAGAGAAACTGTGGCTGCCCCATCCCTGGCAATGTTCAAAGCCAGGCTGGATGGGACTCTGAACAATCTAGTCTAGTGAAAAGTATCCCTGTCCATGACAGGGGAATTGGAACAAGATGATATTTAAAGTCTCTTCCAACCCAAAACATTCTATGATTCTATTGTTACAGCTCACTCTGATACTGGCAGAGTTATGTGTCTAGCAGAGAGTGAGAGTTAAGTACTTTCAAGCCTCCAGGGACTGAGATTTTTACTTTCTACCATCAACACCCATATGTCTTCCACTTCAGTAGTTAAAAACAAGAAAGGAAAATTAAAAATGTTCAAATGTTTGATCTTTTTTCTTAAATTCTCCTTGGATTTCATCACAGAGAATAGCAACATAGTTCTCAAACAATCTCTCCCACTGACTGAGAACTGTGATATTCAGCAGAGGCATGGAACTCAGCTGCCTGATTGCATATTTTGAATTGAGCCTGATGAGCTTGACACTGCATATCTTTCCCCAGAACAAAAGGGACCACTCAGACACTACTAACCTTTCAACAGCTGGGCCTGGCTGAATCGACCCCAGGCTGCTCAAGGGCTGCCTAGAAAACAGGATAATGCTAAGGGCGGATGAAGCTTTAGTAGTTGGAGTGCTGTTGAAAACAGCAGGAGCACCTGCAAAACATGACCTCATGTTTTGCCTGATTTCTGCAACATCAGAGGCAGTCCACTGGAGAAAAGCCCTGAGCTCAGGTCCTCCCTGCCACAGCTGTGGAGATAGGCTGCTACCCATCCCTGCATCCATGTGGGACTGAGCATGACTGCGATCTTCCAGGGATGCCAGCAAGAGAAGGGAGCCATAGCCCAGCCTCCACAGCAGTCCTGACAGTGGGTACAGCTGGGAAGGAGGATGCAGGAAATCTGAAACTGGCTACAAAGTGTTGGTCCAGTTTTGTGTTGCTGAAATGGGGGGATGAGAAAGGCCCTCAGTGTCACCCTGTCACTGCTACTGCAGCAGGCTAAGGCCCACCAGCAGCTGGCCTAACTAAATAATGTCTTTGCTTTTTGATTTTGCTCCCAGAGCAGCAGAATCAGAAGTTTTGGGTCTTGTTAGAATATATGTGCTGTCATCAGTGGAGTTACACTACTACCGAGGTCCATAAAATGGTTCCATTTGTAAATGTAAGCCTAATTAACACTCTACATGCCAAAATAATTTTCAGTGTGGGAAGTGTTGGATAGCTTGAGTGAATGGAATACAGGTTTACTGAGCTATGGATTCTGTGAGATGATCTATAAATATTTAAGAAATTCAGACTACCTTCTTATATTTTCCAGAAAGAAAATACTAGCTTCCAAAATTCTGCAAGACAGGTGTCAGCCCAATCAATTACCAAATATGGTGTTCAATCGAATGACATTTTACCAACCTTGCTGTATCTGTGAGACTCTCATTAGTGCCCAGATGTATGTCTTGTGTTGTAAGGAAGGAAGGATGTCCTCCAAGGAGAGCAAATCCTACAGTGAGGACAAATTAAAAAAAAAAAAAGAGAAATTAAACACCAGCAGCTCATATTTACAGCCAAGATTCAAAATCTTCTTGATATAAAATACATTTACAAAAATAAAAGTAGAACTCAGCAGGACATCCAAATGTTTCAAACACCTAATAATATATATGCTAAAGTGCTAAAATAATTAGCATTTGACACACAAACTTTCAAATAAATGTGCTTTGGAATAAACCCACTCAAGTGTATGCCTTACTGAAATCCTTAGCCATGAGTTCTGATCTGTGATCACAGGAACTGTCATTCAAGCTCCAAGGCTACACATTGCCACAAGCATCACTGTGGCTCCCTGTTAAGAGCCAGGAAATCCATTCATCATGCTGCATTTCTACTTCAAGGGACTTTGCATCCTACAGGGCCATCCGAGTCACCAGGTGTAATTCCACATCCTTGCAAGTATCTACATTATCTTTCATGTAAAGTCACTCAGACAGAAAGCCCTAAGCCTCCTCATACACTGTAACAAACTTGAATTTGGTCTCAAAAGACCAAGCGCCTTAAAAATAATGTGAGAGAGAGAAAAGGAAAGGTCCCAGGCCCTGCCAGCATCCCTCTACCCCACAGTACTTAGGAATTTACAAGGTGGCCCAAGGAACTGGATGGATTAGGTCTGAAGAGTAAAATCCACTCCTGAGCAGGAAACCATGGAAATACTTGAGCATCATTAAGAATATAAAACACTTTGGGGAACTTCAAAGGTGTCTGAACAATGTTTTGGATGAAGACAAATTACATGTTCCGGGCAACTCTCAGGTTCTCACCTGCCTTATTTTAGTTGCACCACCAGCAGAAAGTTACCACAAGCAGCCATCTGACACAGAGAGAAAACAGCTTCTTTTCATTAATATTTGAATCTCCCTGGCCTTGCCTGGTTTAAGTCTAAAGCCTCTTTCTACTGAATCTGAGTGTAAAGTCCTTCATGGCCGCACACTGGGAGGATGGGGCCTGATGAGGCTGTTTTACGAACTGTCACAGATGGTTTAGCATAAGCATAGCACAGGTAACAGCACCCTACAGTTGGGGATGTACAAAGTGTAGGATTTGCACTGGGCTGTAGGTAGCATTTTCTGTGTGCTTGTGAAGATTTTCCATATAACAACTCCCTTCTAGCACAGAAATTGTCTGCAGGGAGATCCTGCCCTGTCATTAGTATGGAGGAAATTTCCAGAGAACCTTAGTGTGGACAAACCAGCCTTGTTGAAACAACACTGTGGGGGCGTGAGTCTTTTACTGTGACAAAAATCTAGAAAGAAGCCAGTCTTTATTTACATTGCCAGAAAGAGAAAGGCTGCATACAGCACAGAAGAGCAGAGACCTCCACTTTGTTTACAAAACTGTGATGTCTTGGAGATGCTGATGAATTTCATGCTGTTAAAAAAAAAAAAAAAATTAAAAAGAGAGAAAAAAAAGAACGGGAAAAGGAAGAAAAAACTAGAAGAAAAGGTCAAAAGCTGCTCAGGCTTGTTGTATCCATTAGATGGCACTGCTGACAGATTCAGCACTGCAGCTTCAGCAAGGTGCTTGTACAGGTCTGCCAGAGATCATAAACTTCATCCCACAGCTACTCTTTAAAAGAGGATTAAATCAGGACTGAACACTGAAACCTTTCACAGATAAAACCAACAGGTACAGGCAGCAGGCCTGGGCCCCACACTGGACTCCTTACACAGAGCAACCCTTATTAACTTCCGTCTCATGCCGGCAGCAGGGTTGAGGTGAGGTCTTCCACTTTGCATCAGTTCAGCCAGTCTCTAGAGTTTAAAATACAATAGATAAAAATAATACTGGAAATTCATTGTCTTTGGACTGTCTCAATTTCCTTAAATGTCAGATTAAAAGTAATGATGCTTCAGGTCCCATCTGAAGGGCAAATTTCTGCTCCCTCTAGTCACTGTACACTTGTTTTATTGAATGGGCCCTTTTTAATTTCTTGTTGTTTTCATTAAGGATTGCTCCAAATCTCAACAATATTGCAAGTCAGACACAGCCAAGTTTTAAGAATGAACCACCATTTATTCCACTATTACTTTCCTGCTGTTAGAAAGTACTGTCTATACATTTGTTTGTTGCTTTCACCTCCCCTCTGCAGCTCAGACACATACACTGTATTTATAGGAAAGTGTATGCAAACTACACATTACAGCCAGTTTATTCAGTGCAAGTTTTTAAGTCAAGACCTCAAGGAGGAATTATCGTTGGCAGTAACTTTTCTATCCCAACTTCTTGTTCACATACAATTATGTCACTGATTTATTCCTGCAAGTTCCACACAATACAGCAGCTCTGCATTTTAGGATTCTAAATGCATACATTTTGGTAGATGATTCACAGTCCAGGCAGGCTCCAAGGGACCTGTTCTGTTTTCTGTAAATGATGCCCAGGTAAAAAAAAATGGGAATCTGAACATTTATTCAGAATTGCCAGACATCAGGCAGCCCAGTCAGAGCTGCCACCTGGAGTCTGTGTACATAGCAAAATCTGATGTGTTGGGCTTTCTGCTCATGAACTGGCCATCTGTGCAGGGCCTGGGAACATATTTCCATCCAAAACTTTCCATCTGGAAATACAGGAGCTCTATCCTCTACCTTTGTATATAGTTGCAGAGACAGAATCTTTTTCAGATTCTTTCATCCAGACTACCAGTAGAAAGTGAAAAAAATTATGACTTTTGAAGGTATGCAGGCACAATTTCAGCAAATAAACACTGAAATGCTGTGTTAAACTGGAGGATCTAATCCTCTTTGTTGTCACAACCTGGTCATATCCAAAGCTACATGCTAAATATTTATATGAATCATGGTATCTTGAACAAACTATTAAATGTTCATAACCCAAGTCCAGAACAGATAATTACCTCATGTCCACACTTCTCACTACCTTTAGTTTTCAAAATACACGGTTTCATGCCTCATGCTGTGGCACATTATTGACCCCACTTATGCAGACTCTTTCAGACAGGACACAGGTGAAAACTCCATCCCAGACTGTCCCTGCTGCATAGGGCAAGGGGGCCAAAATGAATCCTGTAGTTCACATGTTGGCTACACAGTTGTGGGGCTGTCACCAGGAGACACACACAGTCATCTTCTCAAATTCAAAGGAAGGATCTTTTCGAAAACTTCAAGACATATGGATTTGCATTTATTAATTTCCTCCCTGTCTGCCAGAACTTACAAAATAGAAAGTATTTTTCCATTTAGACTGGTAACAAAGAACTCTCCTAGGCGGCAATTACAGAATATTCCTAAAGCAGAAGCAAAAAACTGATAAGCAGTTTTTAAAAATTTTTTAAGCTACCCTTGTAAGTGGAGAGTAGATTAAGCTTGCATTTGGCCCCTCTGTAGCAAGGCCAAGCTAAACAATAGTTAGCCATTCCAACAGAAAACAGACCCTGTATCCCTGCCATGTAATACCATCCCCACTGCATTAGTTCATATGTTACAATGCAGTTATTTCTGTGACTCTGTGTAGCAGTCTTCAGGCATGGCCATCATGTTCCTCTCACCCCACTGTGTAAGGGGAGTGAGGTGGAAGTAACTCCACCGAAGTCAGTGGCAGTGAACCCCTGTAAGGCTGCTAAGATCTTGTATATTCCAGTGCACAAGAGGAGAAGGTAGGCTGAGCTTTCCTGCCTGCACTGCTTCCCCTCCATTTCTACCTTGTGAAATATTGTCTGCATTCAGCATCTGTGAAATAGTTGGATTTATTTATGACTTATTCACTAAAACATAACTGCAGCTGTATATTTTAAGAGCAACAGTGACAATCAGAATATTTTACACCAAAGCTGTAACAAAACCAGGGCATTCACCTTTGTGCCATGCCTGAGGATGTTTATTTTACAAGTAATATATGACCATGTGAATAGTTCTGTTTTCAAAAAGTACACAAGATTTTATGCAGAATGGGTATGGGATTCTGACTGTGAAGAGATTACATTTTCCCGTGTAATAGCAGAGGTGTCATGTTTTCCAATAAAATAGCCAGTGATAGAAATAAATCTACTAGGCTCACAGAACTGGATTTACTTTGCTACTACTCTATGGAAGTTACTTCTGGTTCTACGTCAAACTTATAACATCACTACTTATCTTAGAAATGGTAAAATTATATGGGCTTCAGAAAGACACATTAGGACAAGATTAAAGAGGCAATAAATTATACCCCAAGGAGCTGTACATTATTCAGTACAGTTGCAATGTCATTAGAATAAAACAGTTCAGAGAAACAGGATAGTGGAAAACCTTAAATAAAAACTGATCTATTACAATGCATCCTAAATTAATGTTTTGATAATCTGCAATTGATCTGGACAACTGGGAGAAATGCACAAATGTCACCCCTAAGTCAAAAAAGGGCAAGAAGGAGGACCCAAAGAATACAGCCTAAGATGCTTCACCTCAATCCATGAGAAAGTGGTGAAGCAGCTAATCCTGGACCCCATTTCTAAGCAGATTAAGGACAAGAAAATCATCAGGAGTAGTCAGCATGATTCACCAAGAGGTAGTCATGCTTGAGTAGCTTGATAAACCTCTGTGATTCTATGACTGGCCTGGTAGATGAGGAGAGGGCGGTGGGTTTTGTCTGCCTGGACTTCATTGTGTCCATTGACAGTGTCTCTCATGAGATCCTCACAGCAAAGCTGTTGATGTCTGGGCTGGATGAGTGGAGAATGGGGTGGATTCAGAACTGTCCAAATGGCCAGGCCCGAGGGTGGTGACCAGCAGCACAAAGATGAGAAGCTGAGTTGGAGGCCAGTGACCAGTGGTACTCCAGGGGTCAGTTCTGGATCCAGCCTTGTTTAACACCTGCATTAAGGGTCTCGATGATGGAGTGTGGTTTCAGCAAGTTTGCTGATGACACAAAACTGGGAGGAGTGGCTGGTACATCCTAGGGTCATGCTGCCATCCAAACTGATGGTGGCAGTCTGGAAAAATGGTCTGACAGGAGCTCCACGAAGTTCAGCAAGGAGAGATGCAACATCCTGCACTTGAGGAAGAACAGCCCCATGCACCAGGACATGATGGGGGCCTCCCAGCTGGGAAACAGCTTGGCAGAAAAGGATTTGGGTGTCCTGGTGGGCAGAAAATTGAACATGATCCAGCTGTGTGTGTACCTTTCCAGCAAGGATGGTGACTGGTGTCCTGGACTGCACCAGACAAAGTACTGCCAGGAGGCGGAGGAAGATGATCCTTCCTCTTTATTCAGCACTGGTGAGGCCAAACCTCAAGTGTCTGGATTTGGGGTCCTCAGTATGAGAAACATGGACATATTGGATACAGTTGGTATGTCCATGTTAACAAAGGGTCAAGGAAGAGGACTAAGGGACTGAAGCATATTTCATATGAGAAGAAAAGCTGAGAGAGCTGGGACTTCACAGCCGAGAGAACAGAAGGCTCAGGAGGAATATTGCTGAAGTATATAAACACCTGAAGGGAGGATGCAAAGAAGACAGAGCCAGGTGTTTTTCAGTGGTACAGTGGGCACCAACTGAAATATGGGAAGATCCCTCTGAACATCAAAAAATTCTATTTACTGAAAGGCTGATTGAGCAATGGCACTGAAAGTTGTGTAATCTTCATCCTTGGAGATATTCAAAAGCCTTCTGGACATGGTCCTGGACAACTGGATCTAGAAGACCCTGCTTGAGCAGGGGATTGGACCAGATGACCTTCAGAGATTGCTTCCAACTTCAACCATTCTGTAATCTGTTTATTTATTTTTCAGTAATGGTGTTCTTTATAGACACAGGGACAGTATGAATTCTGAAAAGACTGCCCTGATGTTAATATGTCCCAACAAACTCCTAGACACTGTACAGAGAAGATTTTGTAATCAGTCCTTTCCAAGTCTCTACTCTGTAATGAAATCCACTGATTTAGCTGTTCCTGAGAGTTGCAAAGTTTGTTTAGATTAATCTCATCCCCAGGACCTTGTCCTACAGATGACCTCTCTCAAGTTATTGAAGGGGCAACTCTTGGGAAGTGCTATTTGAGATGACTCAGGAACTTTGTAAATAAACACTTCAATCCACTGCAATTGTCCACTTTCACTTGACATTAGAAAATTGGTATTAAATTATCTTGTTTAGCTAAAAGGAACATATGTGGCCCCACATTTGTTTTGAGTTAGAAATTCCAAGGAGGGAGTAATTTATGTTGAAAAAGCAACTGGAATGTATAGAGTATTTGTGGACAGAAAAAACTTGAGCCTGCCTTTGAAGCAAAGTCTTAGGCTTAACAGACTTCAGACCAATTAACTGAAGGTGTGAAGTTAATGCTCAGAAGCTAAACTGCATTAAACTCCCTCGTGGAAGCTCTCACTCAGAAATAAATTTGTTTCATTTCACTGGAGCTTAATTCCCCCTTGGATGAATTTATGTGCATTAACTCCCATCCTTAAGTTAATTCATTTGAACTTTCCTGAGCTTCCCCCTTCCATAAGCCTTCAAAAGCCAAGGACTAAGCAGTGTTTCCCTCAGAATACAGAAGAATGAAGGATAAACAGATCCAGAGAATTCATTACCTGGCCATATACCAGGATGGCAGGCAACAAGAAACTGGACTGAAAACTCAGGAATTAAAAGGTGGGTGGTCTTCACAGAGAGGGAATGCACATTTCTTAGTCCTCATTATCTAGAGAAAACAGAAAGCAACAACAAGTCTGCTTAAAGAGCAGGATCAGCAGGCAAATGGCTGTGCCAGACAATATAAAGACAAATTCAGAAATGCTTAGAGTTAACATATCTGCTTCCTCCTTCCATTCTTTTTATTTTCTCCCTTACACTTTGTAAAGAAATGTGAATACTCAACAGGTTTCCTGTCCCTTCACTAGGGAGAAGTGAGGGATGCTGGGTCAACTTCAATGAAAGAAGGGCAAGTTCTTCCTTTATGCATCACCAGTTCAGTTATTTCTTTCTATGAATGACTGATTGATGAATGATTTATTTCAGCAGTGCCATTGAATTCAGAACAACTACCTCGTAAATAAAGATACCATATGTACATGTTTCAGTGATTGCAGGGCTGTAACCTAAAAGGAAAATGTTCCAGTGCCTGATGTTATTAGGCTTAATACCCTTGAGTCTCCATCAAGTTATCTTCCCCTGTAGGTAATCATGTAAATTTTTTCCTCCCGAATTTATATCAAGGCATTACTGTGATTCCCAGCCTAAACACATACTTTGAAATGTAACAATGGTAATGCATAATACATTAGAAAAATACTTATTAGAGCTTGCACAAAATTAAATTTGTGATGCTTACTGAAATAGATGTTAGGAAATGTGCATCTTGCCAGTACAGCTAGGAGCTTACATAAGAATGCTTACTTCTGCCTGTTACTTTATTTCTGATCTACTGTGTTTTGGAAGAATTTGGCAAAATTTCAGTGACCAAAGCCATGTGCTTGTGAAATTAATATGCAGGGTGAAACACAAATAACCACCATCCTTATTTTTGCTTCCAAAGTTTAGGTTTCTCCTGAGTAGAAATTGCTAAATGCAAAATTATGCGGTGTTTTTCTGTACATACTCAAAGTCTCACTGTGCCATTGTTCAGACCTACCTGTTTCTGCAGATAATCTTGTTCTTGTGCTTCTCTTCTCAAAAATCATGGCCAAAGATTTGCCTTGCATCAAAGGCAAATACTGAAACATGAAAAATGAAGGTATTTCAATTTTATAGTTGTTATACACTTTAAAGTATGAAATACTTCCTGCACATTTTAATTCACCATTAGAAAAGTTGCAAAAGTGGGTTTTTTTACCTGTAGCTTTGTTCTCCTGCCCTTCAATAAATGTATTAGCAGTGGAAAGGTTAAAGGCAAAGAAGTAATTCTAGGGCCAAAAGCAACTGCATTTTGGCACTCAATTTGAGGCAGCTTTAAGGAAAGCTCAGATACTAATTTAATCCCATGCAGGGAAGTGTCTTCCATTTCCTACATTTAGTGCTGCGTGTACACCATGTGTGGATGGATGGGGTTAGCTGAAAACAGGGAGTCAGCTGCACAAACCTGTTTAACGTTTCCACTCACAAAGTCCTCTGAAGTATTTAAAGAATACCTCTGGACACTTTACAGCAAGGCTCTTTGATTTGTAGCACATGATTTACAGTATTTAAGAGCTCAAGAGATTTTATTTAGGACAAGACAGGTGAAAGGCTTTCTCACAATACTCTTCAGAACAGTATTTATTTCAACATCTGAGGGACCTAAATGACAGTTAAATCATTTTACCTCTCCTTTGTGCTTTATCCTTTGTTTCAAATCTGACGCCATCCACAGCAAATACTTCAGCTCATCTGCTGTGTAGTTCTGTAGAGTAAGGAGGTCCCGACCTTTCAGATGAACATTCATTTGAGCTGGTGTTCCATACCTGTGTGGAAAGAACGAAAAATAAATACTTTTTGCCATTCAATTTTAAATTGTACTCATGCTAAAGCCAGTGAGCAAGCACCCGAAATCTCTTCCCACTCCCCTCACATGAGCCAGCAGGATCATCCTGATAGACCGTGTTAATCAATTTAAATAACTCCTTCTGTCAGACAGGCACAACGTGCCACTATGCACTATATTGATGGCCACTGTAACAATGTTTCAAGTTGTATTATAAAATGTACATTAGATGTATTTTCTTTTGTCTTCTGAGATGCATATGGAAACTGCATGCTGTCTGTCAAATAAAGCCATTCAAAACCTGGTAAAATGACTTATGTGTGGACCCCAAAGCTGCCCTTTCAGGGGCAAAAATGGAATCAATTTCCACAGAAATGAATCTTGGTTCCATTTCTCCCTCCTTTGTGCTTTGTGGGTGAGTAGACACTTGCCACATTCCAACCCCACTGTCACAAAAGGCATTTCTATAAATGTGTATGAAATCTCTTCATTACACTGGGGAAAAGGGTAAAAAAACCCAACAAAACTGCCTTACTGTACCACACAAGAGACATTCTGGGCATGTGGTGTTTATTCAGAGTATTCTGGCCTCCATCCCGATTTAGGACTTCAGAATCACATGAAATTGGATGTTGATAATCACCCACAGAGGTTACATGATCAAATTTCCTCTAGCTTAGATGAGGCATCTTAATGAAAGTCTTGTCCAAACCCATGTTTCACAGGCTAAAGATTAACAAGGCAGCATGGCAGTTCAGCCCTTTCTCTGGCTCTGTACTTCCAGCCCTCCTTAGCACTACACAGCCCACAATGTACTCTTGCTAGGGTTTCGCTTGGTATGAGCTAAACATATCTTTTTATTTAATCAACGTTTTTAGAGTGATCTAATGAAATGGAGCCCAAAGCAGTGCAAAGAAATGGACTGAGTGCAGCTAATACTTCTCTATTTCCAATTGTATTTGTATTTTAGATTTGCCTTCAGTTCACCGTTGACACGAGGCTAGGATGCAGCACCCGCTAATTGCCAAGCCCCAAAGTCCACAGCTAGGGAAATATGCCCAGATATACCCCTGTGAGGCATTGGACATGGTCCCACACAACAGCCTGAGCCCCACACTGCAAGGCTTTGGAGGGTGGGCTCTTTGGGGCACGACCAAAGGTGGCTGCAGCCAGGGACTTGAGGGCAATGGCTCCAGGTGCAGCTGCAGGCCAGCAGCTGTCCCTCGGGGCTCTTGCTTCACTTGGGTTTCAGCCCATTCAGAGCTTTGCCTTAAAGGGCAGGAACATCTTTTCCTTGCTGGAACCTGGAATTCCAGCCACTGCACCGTGTGCCACGGATCACAGAGGGGAATTCCCGAGGCTCCCGGGGTGCTGTTTCTGCCCTGCCTCCCAAGGGAGCTGTGCAGATGCAGGTGACAAGGTCCGGAAGACTTGTGGGCTCCCAGAGCAGACAGCAAATGTTTGTTTGCTGGACATTTTCAAGCACATTCCCGGCTCAAAGCACAGGGAAGAAGAAAAGGGAAGCGAGTGTACGGGCACTCATGGGTCAGTTAGTTTGTACCACAGCATGAAAAACAGCCCACCAAGATAAACTACTGAAATCCACTCTTGAATACCAAGACAGTTGATAATCACGGCATTGGCTCTAATTTTCATTGTATATATTCTGAGGGAATATGGTTTTATTAACTGGGATTTTTTATATTACTTTCATTTTTCAGAACAGGGATTTCCTTTTTTAAGTTGTTTGGGGGGAAAAATACAAACTTGTCCTGTTTTAAAACCTATGCAATTGCTTACTGCTCCCTACTCTCCTTTGCCTCCTTGTTTCCAGGGCAGCTTTGAGGCTGCTCCTTCTTTTTCTAACTGCAGCCTGCAGTTCCTTCCAGGGATTTACAGATTATCTAATCTCAATTTACCAAGCAATAACTGCTGTTCGTTGGTCTTGTTTCACCATCTGGCATGATTGAGAAGTGGACTGAGAAATATTCACCACTAATTTCTCCACTAGAAGATAGTGAAGCACTTAAATTGGTTACCCAGAGAGGATTTGGAATTACCATCCTTAAGTATTTTGAAGACGTGGCCAAGCGAAGACATAGCTGCTCTCATATGGTGTTTGACAGGCTACAAGCAGAAATTTGGACTAGAGATCTGCTCCTGACCCCATGAAGATCCTGTTTTATTGCTATGACCTCCAAGAAATTTGTTCCCTTCCCTGTTGTCCCCATCCTCTGAAATAGAGGCAGAAATGGACAAATAAATTCCAGAGAAGGAGCATGAGGCAACATACCAAAGTTAAAATGTAACAGGCAGAATTGCAAGGTCAAGCAGTTTTGGCTTCATCCTTTCTGGGCTGTTAGCACAGACTCAGACATTAGGTTATCCTGCAGTATGAAGCACAGTGTGCTTAGCTGGTAATGCTCACAGACAGTGGTGACAGCTTATGCCAACATTATGCTGTAATGTTAAAAATCCAACAAAAATAACAATGCTGTGTGTGGAACTTAACAAATCGGATTAATTCCTTGGAAAACCAGCTTTACTACAGTTGTTTTCCAAACTTGCTTTTCCATCATCTCTGTTAACCAGAGAGATTTCCCAATTGGCTGCAGTAAAAAATCCAAAATTCATTAAAAAATAACACCCAGCCTCTAGGACCACTCCAAAACAGTAGCAAATAAATCATAGAACTCAGAAAACATTTGGTTTTCCTATGATGTAATGTAGAAATGATAAATAAAAATTACTTATTGTGAATGTGAAATTCCTGCACATTGTTTTTTAGAACTAATCCCTTTTTATGTAACAAGTGTTAATTCTATTCTTATTGAAGCTGACCTAAAACCACAGGAAAATGTGGAATTAAGTTTCAGCTCTAAAATTTTAACCTGATTTTGGAGATGTGGCAAACATGAGAAGCAGCTTAGTGAAATGCTGTCATACCGGTACATTCCTGAAACTGGGGGAACAGGCACAGCTATGTGGGTGCAGAAAGAACCCAAAGCCAGGTCACAGAGGCAGGTCTGCCTGCTTAACTTTGAATCTCCCATCACATCATGCTTTTCCTGCACACCTCCAGAGTATACACAGACACAAAGAAAAGAGGCAGAGATTCACCTTGCAGCTTCAAGGAGAGAATTCCCCACCCATACTGGCCATGATATATATCTAAATGCAGAAATATTACCTGTATTTTATTCAGATAGTTATTTACTGGTTACAGTACCTGCAGCACACACTGACCTCAAGAATAAACATTCCTTCCTGACTTTGCAGCTAAATCCCACAGAAAAAATTATTAGTCTTCCACAAACATTAAAAGGGACAATCCTACAGTCTCCTGAAGTCACAGAGCTTGCTGCCTTGTGAGGCAAAAGAACACCAAAAACGGACAGAAAAAAACCCCAAGAGCCTTTTTCTAAAACACTCACTCCTTCACAGGATTCTGCTGCTTTTGACTCCAGGTTTCTGACCAAACACAACAGAACACCAGATAAAATTAAAGGATAAGCTTACCAAAACTGTTGCAGCAGCTGCTTGGTCCCTGCTAGTTTTGCAATACTGACAAAATTCCTCACATTTAACAGCATCTTCTGTTTGCATTAAGACTTCTCTCATCCCACGAATAAAATAACAAGAAAGGAAGGTGTATGAAGCAGAGAGCGAGCTGTGCTGCTGTGCAAACGAGGGAAAACCAAGAACCAAGATCCTTGTTCTGGCTGTCCCAGCCAGGGCTGGGCCAGGCTGGGGCTGACCCTGAACCTTTCCTTTGGTCAAACCCTACAGATACAGAGATTTCTCTAAGGGCCCATTGCACTACTCACAGTTTGTGCTCTTCTGTGTGGGCTCATTATGTCATATCATACCTGTGTCAATACTATTTCGTAGCTATTTTGTGTTAAATATTTGTACAGAAGCACATGATGGTAGAATTAGGCAAAAGAAGACTTGCAGGATCAGCATGAGCAGGGTGGCTGCCCTAGGGATGGGACTGTGGCCATGGGGGCTCTAGCACAGCCCAGGCAGGGACTGTTGGCCCTGGGCTGAGCCAAAATGAGGGCTCTGGGCCCATGGGTACGGAACTGGGCAGGGCATAAACACTTACTCATGCCCCTAGGGCCCTGATGAGAATGAAGTAGTCTATATTTCAAAATGTACATTTCCTGGGGTTTTTTTGGACCAAGTTTTCAATTATGCTATGGTAGTGTTAAACAGTGTGGGGCCCAGAAAGTGAAATATTGCAGCCTGCCTACCTCCTTAGGCTAAACTGCTTGCTGTATAATCTGAAGCAGGTCAATTGCTAAATACTAAAGTGATTCCATTTAAGTTTCTACCTTCAAATATAATTGTCAGATAAGATTTTATGCCACCTGCACTGTAGGTGGTTTTGAAATATGACGATTACTTTCCCATTTCCTCCTCCCTGTAAGGAGAGACGCACTAGTGTAAATCAAGGTGATGGCATATCTGTCAGAGAGTTGAAATTACAATGAAAGGAACTTATAATTAAAACATACAGAAGGAAAGTTTGACTGTCTGGGAAAGACAGACAGCTGTGAAAAAGTCATGCAGGGTGACAGCTCCTGGTGGGATTTGTTCAGGACCCTTCATGCTGAACCAACCCTGAGATGCTTGGGAAATGCAGAAATCTCCAGGGGAAATGTCAAACAGAAGTAAAATCCAAGAGAAATGAATAGGAAGGGAATGGAAGAGAAGAAAGAGAAGAAAGGGAAGAAAGAGAAGAAAGAGAAGAAAGCCAGGCCATGGTTTCCCTCTTGGTTGTCCTCCAGCAAATGACTCCCATGACCTTCAAGCCCAGCCCCTGGGGGCTGAGCTTGTGTCATTAGTGACACGCAGGAGAAAGCAAATTTGGTCGAGGTGCCCAAGCCTCCAGTCTCATCCTGCAGCCTCACAGGGAGGGAACAGTGCCAATGCCTCTTTGTCAGGTCACACCTTGTACTGGGTCTGGCTGAGCTGGAGTTAATTTTCCTTTAGCGGCCCTCGTGGTGCTGGGCTCTGCATTGGTAGCTAGAAGGGTGTTGATAACACATCAAGAGTTTTGGTTACCGCTGAGCAGTGCTGGCACAGCATCAACGCTGTCTCTCCATCTTCCCACCCCCCATCAGTAGGCTGGGGGTGGACAAGATCTTGGGAGGGGACACAGCTACAAGAGCTGACCCAAATTAACCAAAGGATATTTTATATCATATGATGTCAGCTCAGATATAAAAACTAAGGAAAGGAGGAGGAAGGGGGAGCATTCATTATTTTACAATATTTGCCTTCTGGAGCAGAGATGAGGTGCTTAAGTCCTGCTTCCTGGTAATTGGCTGGACATCACTTGCTGATGGGAAGTAGAGAGAAAAAATCTTTGGTGTTTTGCTTTGCATTTGTGCATGCAACCATTCAATTTTGCTTTAGTAAACTGCCTTCTCTCAACCTATGTTTCCTGTCTTATTTTCTCTCCTCTGTCCAGCTGAGTAGGGGTAGTGATGAAGCAGCTTGGTGGGCACCTGGCGTCCAGTGAAGGTCAATCCACCACAGCCTTGTACAGGGGCTGCCTGATCCCAATTCCCACATGGACCAATTTCATAGTAAGCTCCTGCGAGCAAGTGTCACCTAAGAGGAAGGGAGCACCCAAGATTTACAGATGCCTGCAGTTGAAAAGGAACAGCCAACAGAGGATCAAGAAAAACCTTTAAAAGTTTTGTTAGTAAATTATGCACGTGGCATGTAAATTGGTATGTTAACTCCTTATCTTCTAGTAGCAAGACAAATATAAGAATAATTAAAAAAAAAAAAAATGGAAGAGAGAGACAGAGAGAGAGAAAAAAGGAGATCATCAGTCCTGGGTCCAGTATCAGTCTGGCCAACAAGAGATCCGGGGTCCACAGGGGCACCACCTGGGCACTGTGGGGGTCCCTTTTATTAGATAAGCTTTCCTCGGGAGCTCAGGGCGCTGTGCCGGGTCCGGCCTCGGGGCACAGCCGGGTCCGGGCTCAGCCCCACCGTCGGCCACCCAGGGAGGTGGTGGAGTCATGGTCCCTGGAGGTGTTTAAGGAAAGACAGGATGTGGCACTAGGTGCCATGGTGGCGCTGGATCCGGTGATCCCAGGGGTACTTTCCAGATCCTGCCATCCCGTGCCTCCACCCCCCGTACCAGGCCTTTCCCCCGCGCACCC